>VFXL01000558.1:0-60001 GCA_009761765.1 Phenacoccus solenopsis | reverse complement strand
TCATGAACAATACAGCTTCATCAGTGCATTCTACATATTCATTTTTTATATTTTATTCTTTTACACGTATTCTCTCATTATACCGTATGAACCAGTACCCCGTGCCGGTTTTAGAATCGGTGCTTGTGGGTGAGGGGTGTGTGAGGGCGGATGCTTAGTTCCATAAAGTCGACTGGGAAAGATAGTAAATTGTTTGAAATTACCAAAAAGTTGACGAGTACCAAAAAAAGTATTCGGCGGTTATTTCCGCTCGATACGTTTTTAATTCAAAAAACACCTAAAAAAAAAAACTCTTAGGAAAGTTACATACTCCCACCCTCCTCAAAACTGGTTATGCAAGTGATGTTTGCACCACTCGGCGTAAAATTTCCTACCCTAAAACGGAATGTACATTTTTTCATTTTTTTTTTTAATACGATAGTAAATAATAAAAAGTTTAAACATAATCATAAAATTCAATATTAAATTTTAAACATTTTACTTTTTTTCTTACTATTAATTGATTATTCGACTTGAATCAATTTTATCGAGAATCAGTATTGCCATGTATTGCCTAATAAACTAGAGTAACTAATCAAAAGTTGAATGAAGTACATTATTTTGATAGACATGGTTTAGAATGCTTGGGAAACGAAATAATCGAGTTTTTATTTTTAAATCTAACAAAAAAGAATGAAAGAAATTCGACGTATTAGAAGAAGTTTTTTTTTTCTTTCAAATGAGAGAATTTCACAACGCCAGTGCAATAAAAGCACATCTAAAAATTTATAAAATCAACATAACTCAAAAAACGTCTTTTTATTTGTTTTTTAAATAATGAAAAACGAATTCAAATTCAGTTTTTTTTTTTTTCTGTTATTCTTAATAATTTTTCACGTTCTTTCCAACGGTGAAGGCAGACTTTAGCAACAAAAATCATTTTCAGTGGTTTTTTGAGATGCGTTATTTTGCATTAAGGGGATACTTCATGTTTACATTTTGATGAGACGTTTTTGAACGAACTTGTGCGATTTTAATGATCGTTCAAGATCTGAATACATCGAAGAGTTGTACTCATAGCGAAGGATTTCGACCAATTTCAACGAAAATTGCCAATTTTCGATCAGTTTTTTCTTAATGGAAATTCAACTTTTTTCAAATTTCTTTTTTTAAATACCTTCTTTAGAATTAGATTAGGACTTGTATTTCGAGAAATTTTCGATATGTCATTTCTAAAACGAGAAATTTTGCCATATCTCGCGAATTCTCACTCACTTAACTCATCTCAAATCAAAAGGAAAGGAAATATTCGAAAATATCTCAAAAAGTCAGGTCTTTTCAAAAGATTAATAAATAAAATAAAATTGGTCGGAATAAATTATATCGCGTTTTCAGGGAGAAATAACCGATAATAATTTTTTTGACCTCAATATGCATAATCGAAAAGTTATTATAAATAAATTGATCCCTCTCCCCTTGAAAAAACATCTTGAAGTTGACGTTCAAAACAAACCTCTTCCTGTCAAAATGTAAACAAAGAGTATAGCTTTAAGCGTTTTTTTTTTGTGATCTCATCATTTTGTTATCAAGTCGTTGTATTGCTTATTATTTTATTGTTGTTTACAAAGCGTAAAATGTTTTTTTAAAGGCTTTATAAACAGGACAAAAATTGTCATTTTAATGTTTTTTTTTTTTTTTTTCAACTCATAAATATACATATTATTAGTTGTTTTTGAGCAAATATTGAATTCAACAACTAATAATGAATGAAAATATTGACACAGACATTTCTATCGACTTGCCCACTTCACATAAAATTAAAATCATGAAAGAGTAAAATAATCGAAGAATGGAATTTTTAGAAAAATTTGCCCCTCCATTAACCTTTACCAATAACTTCATTAAGAATGTTTATTTTTTTAATACTTTCAAGTTTCACAAACGCTGTTGATTTTATTGTCTAGTACAATGTCGATAAAGACAATGATACCTACATAAGACATTCTGAAAACAATCAGCACCCCTCTTCGTCCTAGAAAAAAGTTAACGCATGAAAATTTTCTTAATCCTTTCACAAATGTGCCATGCTTTGAATATTTCTCCATGGTATCGTATGCGGGGTGGGGGAATAACCAAATGTTTATAACATTCAATTTTTTCTCAAGACGAATCAAATGTTCAAAAAATAAAATAAACTATTACTCCACAGATAAGATCCAAATAGTGAATTTCTTTATAAATTTTACATGATGGGTAAATGCAACAATGACATAACTCAAAAAACAATTTCTTCGAATCGACCATTTTCAGGGAGCGATTTCGGAGTCTATTTTCAAATTTCAAATGTATGCTCGCATGAGAATTCAGATACAATTTTATACCATTTGAAACTTGAAAAGTGCCCCAAAAATTGCTCTCTAAAGGCTAACTCGAAAAAATTGTTTCATGAGTCATGTCACAGTTGCATTTAATGTACGAAACGTACCCTTATATAAGACAGTATTTCATATGATACGGTTTTTGAGCCCAACATAGGTAAATAGCGCCGTATACGACTTTCAATCTAGATTAAAACACCTTAGCAGAAAAGAGAAATACGGGCTGCCCATTCAATATTTTTTCAAATCGTAACTTAATTAATCTTTCTAAATGAAATAAGGAAATAAATTTTTGTTTCGCTTAATAATCGTCGTCATACCTGATGATGCTGCTTAGTAAATAACGGAACGTCGTTTTTTGTAATTTTTGTGAATTTTCATAATTTTTCATATTCAATAAAAAATATTGCGAGTTGTGTGCTGCATGTTTTAATATGGAAACATTTTTTTTGTGTAGATAATCACTCCTTAATTTAAGCGAATAATTAGTTTTTTTTTTTTTCAATAAAAATTCATTTTTATAGCATTTTGAGGAAAATGAAATGAAAGAATTAATTTTTTTAATTATTAAATATTTTTTAAATTCATGAAAACTAAATAAAACTAAAAAAGGAACTTTGTGGGCAGCTTGGATCCACTAACAACAATCAAATACAATGAAAGCTACGCATGTTATACTCAGAAGTACTTTTTCACAGGGTACCAAAAGTCCAATATCTAAAGAAAGCAGTTTGAGTTTCCATACAAACAAGACTGTAGATAGAACTATACATGAACATTGTTTATCTACTAGTTCAATACCACTTATATATCTGCTTTGGTGATCACCTGGCGTAGAAAAAAAAATTCGTTTACATCTAAATTTCCAAGCCAAAGATATCAGTTATGCATTCCACAACAAAATATAATATTAAAATCATAAATACGTAGGGCAAATCGAAGCTGTCAAGTAGTCGTAAAATATAATAAATTTCGTTAAATTCCGCATCGACCTTGGTTTTTAATTATTCCACACACGATATTTCAATTTACAACCTTTCACGAGCGATGAGTAATCGAAATTTAAAAATGTTCGAAAATAGTCGCTGCGATATGGAAACAAAAACAACCGTCGGTCCATCGACATTAAATGAAAAATTTGAATCGTACCCAAAGCTTAAGCAAACGAACTCGTAACCCGTGAGCCCGAGTCGTGCACAGGTGTATTAACCAAATGAAGGTAAATAAATTAAACTTTATTTTTACTTGCACGTTGCCGGCATTTCGGATACTTGGCTCATAAATTGAAGAAAATATCAATGGCGCGAGCTGCTGCAGTCACTACTCGTAATAAACAAATCGATCAACCTTTCAATTTTCATATTCGAATAAAAATTACAGGAATTAAACGCAGAATTATCGAAATCACAATTATTCTTCATTAGTTGACGAACTCGAATACCATCGTATCGCGAACCTTCAACATCTAGCACTTCTGGTAGCGTTTTAACCGATAAGCTAATCGAACGGAGACCGTATTACGCGTTCACCTTTATCTACGCTTCCCAAACGGTCGAACCGATTCAGCTGAATGATAAAAGGGAATTCGCGTTGCGTGCGCACTTTTATGATATTCTCACCTGTTCTCACATAGGTTGAGGTATGTTTACATGTTCGGTGAAATATCGCATACATTTTTTCATCACTGATTTATTACGTTTTGAATAATGTAATAGAAAATTCCTTTACTTCAAGCAACAAAAAAATTCAACTGTGAAGGAATAAGATCAGCGGAAATATTTAAAAAGAATGATGAAAATAAAGGGGCAAATCAATAAATTCACTTTCAAATATTCATCAATTCCGAATTTATCTGAAATGCCAACCTTGAATTCTTCGAATGGTTATCTTTTCAAAATGGAAATATCGATGACCTACATTAACAGTTACATTGTATAGGACTAAAATTATTCAACTGATGAACTGCACATTACTTATAATTTTTTTTGAATTCTCAACTTCCAAGGTTTGAGCTCCGTGAATTAAAAAAAAATTTCATAAGACATAAAATAGTAATTTAAACATGGGAAAAATAACACCAACTATCCCTTCAAAGAAGAATACATCATAAATTGAAAATGCGAAACTTTCAAGGTTTTAGAAAATCGATTTATCAAAAAACCCAAATCCTTTGAAATTAATAGTATGATGCAAATGAGCAGTGGTTGGTCTCACAGTATTTTCTACGCAACATATTCAACACGGTTCTTTCAATTACTCTTTTGCTATCAACAACAGAAACCGCAAGAATTTCAATGAAATTCAACATGCCGCCATTTCGCATCAATGCTGTACAAGTGTATGTATGCTTCTGCGCACCATCATATGAATCATGGATACACCGAAACAATTACACAATTAATCAACGGGTAATTTGCGGTAAATATTGCGTAACATGTGAACTGACCAAGGTTTCTTTAAAATACGAAGAAAAAGAAAACGGTTGCAGCGATACCACAAAAATTTCAACAAAGAAAATTCTTCACCTGTAAGATCCTTTGTACCTCGGACTACTTTCGTAGGAATCATAATAAGCTTTTTTGGCTGGATGTTCTCTGGATCTAGATCTAGAACGTGTATTGGAATACGAATCCTCCGATCTTGGACTATATCCGCGTTTTTTACCTTTTGGCATCTGTAAAGGAATATCACAAAGATTATTCAGGTTTTAATAACTGCGACAGACTTTAGTGGTGAGAATTGCAATTATGAACATGATTAAAACTGTGATGAATAAACAACTAATAATCATGTAATAACATCTTTTTGTTTTATATAATCCTGAAAATTATTCACCTCGAAAGAATAAATATTACCCATAAACCAACATTCGTAGATTATGTTTAAATTATAGAACTTAACGCGTGAACAAACGAATAAAAAAGTTCTATATTCACGAGAATACCGTTGAAGCACGTTATACGCAACGATTTTTTCAAGCGAAGCCCACGAAACGAGTTCTAAATAGGTGGTCAAAAGACGCCATTTAAACTTTCTGAATGCATCAGAAATGAATTTCGTACTCACGTTTAGATGTTGATATTATGTTGCGTGAAAGATGAAGATTATTCTTCAATGAATGACGACAAATATGTAAGTTTTTTTCAAATGATTAGAACTTAATGTCACCAAGAAATCTATTACTGATTCATTTGCACAAATTTTTGAAAAACACGACCAAATCCATAATCATTGAAGTCCTACGCAGAAGTGGAGCCAGGAAATAAGCTGTAGCAAGTAGCGTTTTTACGGGTGTTTTTTCAACTAGAATAGTAGGAAAATTAAATATACACTTTTCAATTAATTTAATTTTTAATAAGCATTAAACACAAAATTAATAATTTATTAATTATTTTGATTGATAAATTATTGAACATAGATTATTGAGAACAATAATGTTTTACAGCTGGTCTTGTAATCTATTTTGACAACTTCCTCATTCGTATGAATGTTATAATATATTGCATACTTCGCTGTAAGTAAGTTGTTGAAAGCACATTGTTCAGAATGAATAGAAACTAAATAATTGAATTAATGTCGCCGAAAGAAATTAAAATATTCAATATCAATTTTGTTTACAATGAAAGAAATTAATATTGAGAGACATAAACTTATCATCAATTTTTGTTCGCACGGTATTCATTCTATTCCCAAAGAAATAAAAACCTACAAAGGTAGTAAATGAAAATATAATTTTGTTTTGAGCTCCAACTGACCATCAAGCTCCAGTGAAAAGTAATGAGAGTGTCTACCGCAGGGTGCCCCTTTTTGGGAAGATTGTCTTTTGCAATAAACAAATTAATCTTCGACTATAATAGTTCAACTTATCTTTACTCACAGAAGAAGTCATGATGTCATTGTAAACGAACAATGAGAAGTAGTTCTGCTCTCAAACAATTTGATGCGAGATTTACGTAGATACAAACAAGGAGATTTAGAATACTAATTGTTTTAAAAATGTTTCTCGCAAGCGTGTAACCTGTATTACATATACCGTCACAATTACTTTATGAACTCATAACATACTACGTAGCTATTCTGAAACATCGAGGGTTTTCAATACCCAGTAAAAGATATTTAAAAAAAAATCATTAGTAGGCTTCTATTAGAGTCAAAAAAATTTTTAACATGCTAATTATCTTCATTGTTCATACCTACAGTACAAAAAATTCAAATAATAAATAATGATTATTTGTCTGCGAATAAATGAAAATAACCCTATCATGAATTTCGTATTTCATGATGGTACTTCAGTGCATGTAACTGAAACTTGAATGATAGAAATCAACTTATACTTTACTATTGATTATTAGGAATTTGTAATGGAAAATCCAAGCAATATAAATTGAAGTAATTTATTGTTATTTATTCATTACATTTTACATGATATGTACAAACATTAGTTGTTGAAATCATACGTTGCCGGTAGTTCGTAATGGTGGTGAGACTAATATTACTCCATCTCCTCTGACAAATAACATAGGAATATTACGCTTAGTCTTTTTATACACTTCTTCATATGTTTCTTCATCAATTTCTATAGATGTGATTGTTTCTTCAACATCGCCCAGTACCATATTCAAATGTTGATCGTATGCGTGTAAACGACCAGTTATCTCTCGATCATTTTTCATTTTAACATAAATTCTTTCATCTAAACTCAATTTAATTAAATCCACTGGTTCTTTTACCGTTGCAGTAATGGATTGTTCGTTATCTTCCGCCATAGTTTACGAAATTAAATAATTTATAATTTTAAATGCGGAATTCTACGCAAGTTTACTCAAAATTCTAACGTTTTGAACATAACATCATACGGAACATAAACAAACATTTTTGTTATCAGTGATGTAGCGTAGTTCATAATTTTGCCACTAGAAACTGATGTACTGCTACTGGTACCGGAGCACTCAGGAATACTAAGGAATACTGGTCCCGACATGCAAAATTTGCAATACATATTATTTTTTTTATTCAAATTATCAAATATCAACAATGTTTCTGAAAAAAGCTCAAATTAATTTGATCCAATTAAATGAAAATAATGCCAGAGCACATCAGCATGTGATTGAAGTAAGACTGAACCAAGTTGCTTTCCGCCTTTCCTCATCAACTTGTGAATAAAAAAATATAAAATTTTCGATGCAGGGTTCACGTTTTGTGCCACCTTTGTGCATTAATTTCATGACTTGACCGGTTTTTTTTTCAGCCATCGCACTCGTACTATAATTGACTAACATCTTAACTCATACTGATAAATATGTCCAATTAGGTATTTGTAAACCTTTTTCGAAAAATATAAAAATATGTATTTTTAAAACAAAAAAAAATTATTTTGAGATGATGAAGATTTCCTTTTACTTTCTAAAATCTTTGTAGAACATTTGATTTCATAGATGATGATCATAATTTTACTAATTACAATTTCTTTTAATAACGCATCGTGAAAGGAAACAATTATTATTTAATATATTTAGAACTAACTTTTAAAATAATTGACATTAATTACGTATAAAATGATACAAAATTATTTTGAATGGAGCGAAGAATTATTGAAGGGAAGACGGATTTATCTTTTGCAAATCGTTAACCTGCAACATAAAAAAATACATATGAGAATTGTTCTAATTATTTTATAATCATCAGTTATCAGCTCTAGGTACCTTTTCAATTAATTCTTTCTCTCTCATCGCAGCTTTCTCCAGTAAAACTTTTACCTTAGTTAATAAATGATTTTTTTGAGCAAGCTGAGCTTTCATCGATGAAATTTCTTCACCGCCTATAGAACAAAAAGAATGACGAGTATTTACTGTGATAGAAAAAAAAGCGAAATCAACAAAAATTTAATATAATTATTTTTAATTACTGTGCAGCCTTTGAATTAGTTTCTGCAACGATTCTATTTTTTCATTAGCATTTTGTAATTCTTTATCCAGAGCCGAAGCTTTTTCGATGGCATCTAAATAATTTTCCTGTAAATTTTGTAAGTCCATTTGCAGTTTTTCAACATGATTCTACGAACAAATAAATGGAAAAAAATTTATTTTCAAATTTTTTAATTACTAAGAGTAGTTGAGTAATATTGAATTCGAACTCAGCAAAAATTAGAAGTAAGCTACATTTCACGTTATATGTATGCAATCATCTCAATAACAATATATTGAAATTTAAGATGGTGATGTACAGGTAAGTAATTGTAAGGCCCAACTAAAAAGTAAGTACTAAAAATAAGACCTGTTTCACTCATAAATTACCCATTTATTACTCGTTTTTGAAAATCCACAAAAGTTGGTGCTCTCTGAAAAAAAAAATCAATATATCATTTATTGCCTTAAATTTTGAAAGGAGTACCTTTGTGCCTTATTGGGCCATTCTATCACGCGGATTGGTAGGTCTACAAAAAAACTCAAATAAAAAAAAAACAACGCGCGTATCTGTAAATGTAAACGTAAAAACCGACCTACGCAAAACTGCATACATGTATATACGAGTATAATGTAAAATCTAGCTTACTATTGATTTTTGTAAGATTTGACCCCTTTTTGAGCTAGTATAACAGGACTAGAAAATTTAAGAACCTACTTTATCTTGTAAATGACTAATTTTACTGTTATGTAATTTTTTATTCTCTGCTTGGAGTTTTTCTACCACTCTTCTGAGTACTAGAACAGCTTTTTCCAAGTCTCCATTTTTTCGTTTATTTCCTTTTATCTAGACGAAAGGAAAATTAAATTTATGAAGATGAAGAAAAAATAAAATAAAATAAAAACAACGCTCACATCAATACTCGTCTGAACATCAATTTCCGAACTTGCAACTGGTTTTGAAGAGCTTCCATTCCTTTTAAAAACAATATAAATATTATTTGTCTTTGAAATACGTAATTAAAATTCTAAAAATTAACAAATAAACCTGAAAAATACAGTATGAACTTACGAACTGTCGGTAATACGGCATCGTGATTTTAATTCATCCAGTTCTAATTTTAGACGCATATTTTCTTTCTCTAAATGTACATTGTATTTTTGTAACTGAGATTTTCTTTCGTTTAGTCGTTCAACTTCTTCGGCCAAAGCGAAATCTCCCTGTTTACATTATGAAAATTAAAATGAAGTCTCAGCAATCAGCATCATCAATACCCATTCTTAAAAATATCTCTTAGCCACCTTTTGAGCTAATTCCAAAGCTACAATTTTTCGATCTTGAGCTTCTATAACATCAGTTAAACTACCAGAACCTGACATTTCGCAAGTTTTACGTAAAATTCTGACCTCTTCTTCCAACTTAATGTTATTTTTTTGTAATTCCTCAATTAACGGTAAATTGGAATTTTGAACTGAAAATAAAATATATAAAGTAAACGAATGAGAATTTAATTAGGGACGGATAAATGGGGGAATTTACTTTTAGCCGCTTTCAATTTACTCTCCAGAGCGAATCGTTCTTTTTCTAATCTTATAATAGTTTCTTTCAGGCGTTCGTTGTTTACTTTAATAGATTCCAATTGAACCGATTGATCTTTGAATTGCTGTCGCAGTTTTTCGTAATTATGTTGATACCGTTTTCTATTCTGCCATTTTTCTACCTCTTCATCGCACTGTTTTAAAAATAAGCGATATTTTGAATACAAATATCAAATAGAGGGCTCGATGATATCAAGAAGTTACCTGAATTCGCCTGATTTCTTTCCATTTTTTTATTTTTTGCTCGTAATCTTCGATTTGTTCTTCGAGATTTTTTATCTTCTTCATAAGTTGTTCTTCTTTAGGAGTAATTAAGTTATCTTTTTTTCGAGCACTGCTTGGTCTGCAAAAATATACGAAAATCGTAAATTTTTGTTTTTTATAACAGCATTTTCAAATTTACATGCAATGCTGTAAATTTTTCTGTAGTCTGCAGTTTTGCACTTAACCCAGTAATGAGGCCAAAAGCACATGAAAAGTCGAATTTATAAAATGGTGTAGTTCTCGCCCCCAACAATTATATGAGTCTAAAATCATTAAATTTAAGCTTCTTGAGCCTTCTCAAATTTTAGCTCATTCGCTATTTTAGGTCCATATCTACCTACATTCGAGGAATCCAAGTATAGCCCTAAGCTGATCCCATATCCGGAATTTGAGTTTTTTAGGTACATTTGGTGAAAAAAAACTGACCTTTTAAAAACCTTATGACCTTAATTTTCCCTCCAAAACATGATTTTTATTCCTACTCCTCTCCAACTCTACTTAGTCCTTCCCAAATCAGGTAAGTTGTGACAGATATGCCTATATCATTTTTATCAAAAATTTGTTTAAAAAATAATAATAACATCCACTAAAAGAATTGTTCTTTAGAAAATACCTCGAGATAATCTGATTTTTTAATCTCTGAATTTCAGCTTTATCTTCTTTCTCTTTTTGCTCCATTAATTCAACTTTACGTTTATACCGTTCAAATTCGTTTCTGAGACGATCACGATATCCCGGTAGCTTTTCACCAGAACCTAATCGTTTCTATATCAAAGAAAATTTATTAACTAGAAAAAAAAACTTCATGTCGTATATAAAAATAATTGAATAAATACTTTGTATTCTTCAATGGACTGATTCAAGCGCTCGACTTCTTCTGATTTTTCTTTGACAATTTGAAGTAAAGAAGAATAAGATATTTTACCAGTATCTGTATTCGACGCGCTTGGAATATTCACATACTTCGCATCCATCCTATTCAATACAATATTTTATTAAATCGAATAATTGTACAAGAAGGCCGTTATGTCAACATACTCATGCTTCATATTTTGCAAACTCTTCAATCGTTCTTCGGCAGTATGACTCCACAGTTCAGCTTGCTGATTACTAGTAGCTAACTGACTAGAGAGTTGTTCAATTTTCTCATTTGCCTCGTTCAATTCATCCTCTAATTTATGTATTTTCGTGATATAACAATCGACGAAAGAGCGTTTATCGTTTGGACCCTTTTCCAACGCGTCTAATTTTGTTTTCAGTCTATCAACAAAATAAAAAAATCATGTGTCGGAAATAATTTAATGGGACAGGGGGGGCTCAGGTCACTCTAGAAAAATTTTTGCGATCCTTGTAAAATTTTATATTCATTACCAAAGTACCAACAAAGAAAAAAAGTCAGAACTCTCTCTAGGATTTGATAGGTCCTCTTAAAATAGCGAGCTGTTTAAAGCAGGCAATTCTTCATACCAACCTATTAAAAGATGTTTCTTTCGAATCTGCGGATTCCTGACAACTTTTCAGCTCATTTTGAAGCTCCAATGTGGTTTGATAATGTTCTTCGCGGTTTTTTTTCAGTAAATTCTGCAACCTTTTAATAGTTTCTTCTTTTTGATTAATTATATTTTGTAAACTATCCACTGTAGTCTATATTCAGAAAAAAAAGCATTCAAATTTACTGTAAAAATAATTTATTTCTAATACATTCCCCAAAAATATTAAAAAAATATGAACCTTGAGAGCTAATTTTTTAATGGAATTCTCGTCGTTTTCATTACCAACAGTGAGCTCGTCGATATTTTCACGTTGGTAATTGTTTTTTTGTAAATTAAGAATTTCTTCTTCTTTGGCTGAAATTGCCAGTTCTTTTCTTTCAATTCCATCATCAAGTTGGTCAACTGGTCTCGAGTTTTGTGCAATTCATCTTCCATATTTTTAAGCCTCAGGTTTAACTCGTTAATTATGCTATTCGCCTAAATTATATTATTCAGAAATTCAAAATTATTGCGATAAATTGGGAAATATTTTATTTGAAATCTTACTTGATCGAGTTTATCATTAGCATCGTAGGCGATGCTCGATTCTTCGAATTTTGTTTGCTCTCTAGTACTCGTTGAAATTTCGAGTGTTTGGGTGTATTTGTTATTAACGCTGTCATCAGACTATTCATAAATTTTGGTGAAAATAATATCGAGGTGACATGAATTATTGGTGAATTTCATCATAATTACTTCGGTCGAAAGTTTAATATTAGTATGAGGACTCCAATATAGCAAAAATTCTTGGCATTGTTCATCTGCGTGCATTATTTCCTGTTCCAACCTGGATATTAATTTATCTTGACGATCGAGACGTTCGGCGTATATTTGTATTTTGTTTTGCAGCCCTTCATTTATCAGGCGTAAATTGAAATCCTACAAGTTATATTTAAGTTGTAATTTAAATTATTCGTGTAGTTAAAAAATTAATAAATAAATGAAATTTACTTGAATTTTAAATTTTGATTTATATTCTCTGGAACCTGTTTTGGTTAGATTTTCTTCACTTTCGTTTTCCTCCGAAATGGCTACAGTGGGTAATCTCATTTCGAGTATTAATGTAGTCAACGCGTAATGCTCTTCTTTACTTTTTAATACATTTTCGAAACATAGTTCTTCTTTGACCAGAGGCATTGAATTTAAATAACGTTTTTGCAGCTCGTAAATTATCGAGTACACAGATCTAGGGATTTATTTCAATTAGATATGATTAAATTTGGAAATACCTGCAATTATAATCGTTATAATAGAAAATTATAGAACCTCATTTTATTATTCGTTTCTTTTTTCAATTTATGATATTCATTTTCAGACTCCGAAAGTTTTATTTTAGTTTGCAGCACTTCCGCTTCCAGTTTAACTACTTTATCTTTATAAGTTTCGATTTCACCGTTAGCTATAACGCCGTTCTCTTGAGCTAGTAGGAGTTCTTTTGTTAATCGATCTAGATAACGAATACAAAATTAAACTGCTTCGTAAATATCCTACAAAGTATAAGATAAATTTTATCCTCACCGATTATCATTTTCTCATCGCTTAACGACTGTAATTCCAGAATACGTCTTTGCAGCGAATCGTATTCGAAATCTTGATACCTATTGTATTGCTCTAATGCTTGAACCTGCTCTTGTGCTATATTGGCGACTTCTTCTAATTCTTTTTTCTGAACCGATAAGGTATTCTGATTGCGAGAAAAAATCGATTATTTCATTTTTGAATTTCTCTTATTATACTGTGTGTTTCATTTCAATAGGAGCTTCTCATTAATTTATATTCACGTGATATTCGTGTAGGATGGTTTGTCTATCGTACTTGCTAAAGCTGTAGCGATATAAAAAGATGAAACATATTTTCATCCAAGGAAGAAAAAAATATAACGATGAGCCAAAATATTGTAGTTTTTGTGTAATAAAATACCATTTTTTATTTCTTAGTCCTTAATACGTTTCAACTAGGTGATTTAAACTTCAAATTTTCATTGAAATTACAAAATTTTTACACCTTTGGAATATGTTACAGGAGAGATTGAAAATCGAATTTTTTAAACCTTTTCTTGACGTTATTTGGTTATTATTGATAGTGGCTTCAACATTTTTCAATAAATAAAAATAAATAAATAAAATGAATCAACTATGGATATCTTACGATATTATTTTCGGCATTTTTCAATTTCGTCATTAATTCTTCAAATTGAGATTCAGTCGGGAATTTTAAAATCTTCGTTTTTAAATTAGCTTCGTTCAGTTGTAATTCCGAGTTGGCTTCGACAGCTTCAGATAGCTGGTCTTCCAAAAATTTACATCTACTTTCCGTTTCCGTTAGTTGTTCTAAGTATATAATTTAAAAATTAAATTCTCACAATAAAAAAAAAAATTGTATGAGAATCTACATTTACCTTTTATTAATTCGTACATACGAGTCATATGATCAGAATGCTGTCGTTTACTAATAACGTCCAATTCAACCGAAGCTAGTTGCTTAGTCAATGCAATCAACTGAAAAGGGTGCTAGGTTACTATGACTGCATTTTATTAAACAGTTTGTTTAGAATGCAATTATTACCTGTTCTGAGGCCGATATATTTGATGTTGAACATCTCAAATAGCGATTTTCTTCGAATACTTGTTTCAGAGTTACTTCGAGTTCTAATTTTTGAGAGCATAATGATGCGACTTCTTGTTGTAATTTTGATACCAATTTATCTTTATCCGTACCCTAAAATAAGATTATTTTGGAGTCTATAATTCTGATACTTAATAGTTATGACAGAGCAATGCTTACTATTAGAATTTGTTTGTGTAGAACTTGTCGATGTTTAACCGTCAGTTGGTTGAAATCAGTGATTATTTTTTCATGCTCGGAAATACCAACATTTTGCTCTAGCTCTCTAATGTAATTGCGCAAATCGTTTGATAATTCCTCCTATATAATGAAAGTATAATTTTAAAACTAGATAGTTTCAAAGTTTTCAAAGTTGAAAAAAAGATTTACGTTTTCTTTTCGAAGTTGTACGATTTCTCGATCTTTTGTTTGTTTGATGTAAAACAGCTCGTTCGTTAATTTGTCTTTATCTTGTCGTGCCTGATTTTCCATTTCAACGAGCCCTTGATATTTTCTGGTCAGTTGTTGAAGATCTACTTTTAACGATGAGATTCTGAAATGCAAAAAAAAAGTAAGCAACCATTCTTATAAAAAATAAATTCATATATATATAATATTTAATTAAAATAATATTGAAGAATAAAATTAATAATATTAATATAAACAATTTTTTATTCATATATATATTAATTATATAAATCCTTATTTTAAAATTAAATATAAAGAAAAAAGTTTTAATTAAATAAACTAATCTAAAAAAAAAAGTTTTTAATGGATGCAAGTTCAGACTTGCTGATAATGTTGTTAATGTATTTACAGCTACATTCAGTACCGAGACTAGAAAACCCTCCCTATCTACTTCAACGACACCTACAAAGATGAATTTGGAATATAGTACACTTCTTCTTCTGAGTTATTACATGAACTCATATTTCTTATTGTTAGATTTGGGCTATTTCAGGTTTCTTAGACTTTCCTCAATTAAACGATACGCTATTTTGACCCAAATTCAAGATGCCATATTCTAACTCCTAACTAACGTTACGTGCAAAATTTGAGCTTCCTATCTTTACCTGAATGTGCTTTCGACGAAAGCTTTCTTAATTTCATCAGGCTCTTCTTTAAGAATTTCTAAACTTTTTTCGTATTCGTTGGCCTTGAGCTGTGAAGTAATCTCGTTATTTTTGATTGTATCGATTTCCTTTTGCATGGACACTTTGATATTGTACCAACTCTCTTTATCGATACTATACTGTTCCTTCATTTTATTGAATTGCTCTTCAAGATCAGAAAATGATTCACGTAATTTTTCCAACTCTGACTCCAAACTCTTACTTTTATCTTTCTCGTTTTTCAATTCCTAAGATATTCGGATGGTTTATTTTTTTAAATAGATACATAAGATTTTGAATTGAAAGTAATAATGCGATAATGAATATTTTTTGCTACCGTTTCCAATTCACGACTAGACTTGAGCAAGGATTCAGAGCAACTTATTGATTTTATTAGCTTCGGCGATAATTGCCTGTGCTCGGGTATAATATCGGTAGGTTTATTTTGCGAGGTATTCTCTTCCAAGTACTTGATTTTTTGAGACGCTTCGTGTAACTTTAAATGCAGTTCTTCTTCCCTTGACCTATGAAAAAAATATTTTCAGGCGTCGAAACGACATCTCTAAAATATTAATCACCCCATCTTCTAACCTGCAAATATGTAATTCTTCTCTGAGTGTTTTATTCACTCCGTATAACTGGTGTATATGAGCTTGTAGTCGCATCCCTGGTTGATACCAACCGTTCACGTGACGAGAATCTAGAGCTTCCAATAATTGTTCTAAAGTTTCCGAACCAATTTGTATCATGCTAGAACCTGTACAGAATACGACATTGGTTCGCTTACATCTGTATTTTTTAATGGTTGCAAGCAAAAATGTATAAAGCGTTAATGAAAATTTTATAGGTGGGTGTTGAAATGTATGATTGATTTTCAATTTTTAAGAAAGCAAACCTACCTAATAAATGATTCTTTTTTTAGCATTTTAATTTATATGCAAACTTCGACAATATTATTTTTCTAAACAAAAAGAAAACAGTAAATTTTTCCGGGACTTGAAAGCGCGCAAAATTAGGCAAAATATTCGAGAAACATATGTTTAACCTACCGTCGTGATTTCGAATGCTTTCCAATATTTCATGCATACCTTTTCGTAAACTTTCATTTTCGTCAACAATTTCTTGGAATTTTGGGTCAATATTGACAGCTTCGTCGGTTGAAGATTTTATTGCTGGTTCAGGAAGTTGTGTAGATTCTAAATATTTATCTGCATATGAATGGAGTTGTATATTTTAATTATAATAAAAATATATCCTACACTGTGTCTAACTGATCTTAGTACTCCATTGAATCAGAAAAATTTTTTTGAAATTTAATTTAAACTTCTCGATTTTGAATGTAGAAATTACTTGCTATTGAAACATTAAACTGATTTCTTACTAAATTTTTGTAGTGTATTCTTCAGTTTCAAAAACAAAAGGTTGTTTTTGATAGCGCTGCAAACTGTGGGGTTGCTAAAATCAGTTGGACACAGTGTATAATTTTAACAAATTACCTTCGTCTGGAGTAAACCTGTCATCAGGTTGATCCGTATTAGATTCTTTTAGCCTGTAAAAATTTAATTCAGCTTGCAAAGAATTCACTTGTTTTTTCAACGCTCTATTCTAAAAAATAAAAAAATAAATTATTTAGTTCCTAAAAAAAGTATCATACTGGAAATATATATTTAGATTATTTTCAATCTATAAACATCTCAATTTAATTTTTCAATCTTATTAATAAAAATCAAATCAATATATATTAGAATGATGAAACAGCAGGATGATCGAAAAAAGATAAGAGCATTCAAAAGCGGAGATATGCCATCAAGAGCTAGACCTTATTATCATTTCATTCTTACCTTCTACTACAATTTTTGAAACATTCTGAGGTCAACTGGTGTTATTTAAGGGGCTATCTACACTCGGAGCTGTCAAGAAGGAGAGATTCCAAATTTCGAAAATGGTCGAACAAAAACTTAGGGTTGTGTAAAAATAAAGAATTATTCAAAAATGAGAAAAAGTTCAAAAATGAAAGAAAAAAATGAAAAATTGTTTAAAAATGAAAAACAGTCGCAAAATAAAAAATCTTGAAAAGTGAAAATTATTCAAAAGTAATGAAAAATAAAAAATCGAAAAAATTGTTCAGACATTATGAATAGTCTGAAAATGAAATGTTATAAAATTATAATAATCAAAGTTCAAAATTTTTAAAATGTTTTGAAAATGATAAAAAATTAAAAACTGAAAAAATGTACAAAAATTTATCAATATATAAAAATGAAACATTATTAAAAAATTATAAGAAGAAAAAAAAATTGTTCAAAAAAAGGTTCAAAAATGAAAGAAGTCATCTAATCAAAAAATCATTGAATTGTACAAAAATTAAAACGTAAAAAACCAAAAAGATATCAAGAAAAAAGAATCTAATTATTATGAATTTTCAAAGACCAAGAAAACTCAAAAATGTGAAAAATGTTTAAAAATTAAAAAGCATAAAAATGAAAAAAAAGTTGTAAAATAAAAGTTTTTCGCAAATAAATATTATAATATTCTTCCGTGAAAAATCGTCTGGGATTTATGAAAAAATATTTAGAACCTAAAATATTAAAAATGTACACAAAAACTAGGAAATGTTTAAAACTGAAAACTTTTTCTAAAATATTGAAAAATCGAAAATTTGTAAACAAAATATTCAAAAATTCAAACATAACTGACGATAAAGAATTATTGATGAATTTTATTGTAACAATCAAAGAAAGATAAATAAAAAATAATCAATTATAAAATGTATTCAAGGTCGTCAGAGGAAAAGACCACGAAACTTCCATTTTTTAAAAAAATACACTTCATAATTTTGTAGCATAATTATATACTAAAAAGTCGCAAACATTTCTACTTACCTCTAATTTTATCGATAGTAATTCATCGTTACACTTTTCCAGTTGTTCAGCAAGTTCAGATATTTTATTCTGCTTATCGAGATTACGCCGAGAAAAGTCATCAATGACTATTTGTTCAGTTGGGGATATCCCTAATCGCTCTCTACAGAAAAGTTATGAAATTTAGACAAAACATACATTTTTGCGAACACACTATTCCACTCCTACGACTCATTTAATTACTTTAAAATTTGATTTTCCTGTTCTAACAAATTAGCATCATCTTGGAGTTGATTAAGATTTTGAACTAATTGTTCGATTTGATTATCACGACTTGTTTTTGTTTTTGTAAATCTTTAATTCGTAACATGGCTTCTTCTAAACCATAAGTACCAGATTCGTATTCTCGAAGTTGAATTATTAACTCTGTCACCTTGAAAAAGTAAAAATTTTTATTTGATTTTTTTTGAAACTACAATTTAGAAGTACATTGCCAGTTGCTTTACCTCTTCAGCTTTTTTAAGAGAGTCCTCTTCAGCATGTTTGGCTTTGGCTTCCAGTACCATAACTCTATTTTCAGCTTGTTCTAACTTTTTTTTCAACTGTTTTAGTATATTGGATTCTAAATTTTTATCTAACCTTCAGAATTAAACAAAAAATTAATTTTATGCGTACCAAAAGGTTTATTTAATATTTTCAAATTGACAAACTTGGACTGAAGTAATTTTTTTTGTTCTTCTAATAAATGAGTGCTTTCATTCAAATCGATAGTAGCTTGCTTTAATTGTTGTTGCAACTCAAGCACTTGTTTTTCTCTTTCAGCTAATGTCTAATAAAAGCATGATCGTAAAATAAAAAATCTTTCGTTATATCCATTAAATTTTATGAAAGAAAAAATGCTGAGTCGTTACTTTGCTCAAGTTACTCAAATAAGTCAAATGACCACTATCATCTACTCTCTTGATGGAACCAGATACGCTAAGTTGTGACCTTAATGTAATTAATTCGGCGTCCTTCTTCTGCATAGATTCCTATTTATATAAAAAATAAAAAAAGCAAAAAAAACAAACGAATAAAAGCAAAATCAATCTTCTTTATTACCTTCAACAGTTGAAGTTTTTCTTCGTAATTTGCATTAATACTTTCAAATTGTTTTTCTCGATTTTCTTTTTCCAATACGAGCTCGGCAATTTGACTCCTAAGGCCTACATTCTCTTGCTCCAATTGTAAAACTTTGCCTATAAAACATACAATAGAGATTTAAAACTAATAAGCATCAGAATATGTTACGGAAACTTAGCACATTACTTTTAAGTTCTTCTACGTTTGTGCTTAAACTGATTCGCTCCATTGATAATTTGGACATTTGTTCGGCTCCTTCGGCTAATTCGTCGCGAACTATGGATAACTTATCTTTCAAATTATTATTTTCTTTTTCTATATCCTATATCATTGATTGTTCACATTAAAATCAATATGTTTGAACTTCAGTAAAAAGAAAAATTTTAAATATACCTCTATGTCACTTAAAAGTTGAGTAATATGTTTATTTTTCTGTCGCAATAATTCCATAAGTTCGTGGTATTTTTCAGTCGAGGGATAATCTTGTTCTTCAGTCATAAGTTTTAAACTAGCATTACTCGCTAATTCTTGCTGAGTGGATAAAAGTTCACTTTTTAAAGCTTTATTTTCTTCTTCTAGCGAGGATATTCTAATCGACAACTGTTAATGAGAAATTCATTATAGTAAATTTAAAATGAATGTGATGTAATTATTTAAAATTATACCCTTTCGATTTCTCTTTTCTCGTTAATCAACTCCTGTTCCTTTTCTTGTAATTCTGATAAAAGTCTATCATTTTGAATTTCCATTTTAACAAGTTTGCGATGGTAATCGTCAGTGTCTGAAAATTATTAAATGAATTAATTATAGATAAATGAGTAGTCAGTGGGATAAAATTCAACGTACCAGATGATGTGCCATCTTTATCGGTTCTTGTGGACGATGATCGAAGGTCTTCAACGTCTATAAAATTTTGACTGCGTTTTGCCTCTTCCTCTCCAAGTTTTGCTGCTAAATTGTCCAATTCTGTTACCAAAGATTCAACCTATGAAAAAACAATATGAATTTTTTCCCTCTTTTGTTACAAAAGTACGCAACTGCTTTACCTGTTCGCCTTTAAATTTCAGAAGTTCTTGAGCAAGAAAAAATAATTTGATCAAATGTTCAGCGTCGGCATCATTTTCTACAGGTAAAGAACAAATTTCTGGAAATAAATTTTCTTTTTCTTCGTCACTAAGTTCTTCCGGGGCTAGAGTGAGATATTTTTCTACTTCTATTAAACCCATTTTTAATATAAGTTATAAAGATATAAATGAAGTACTAGCAAGAACATTCGATTACATTTCTATGAATATTTTGCACTTGTGGTTGTTATGGTAACAAAGTACACAAACATGTGGAAATGAGTCCGCATCTGCACAATTTGAAGTGTGCTATTTGCAGTGTTGTCGGATGGAAATGTGCAAAAGCGTTATAAGCCTTAAGAATAATATAACTTAGGTACTCTTTTGCTTGTTTTTCATCTAAACTCAAAGTAGACACTTCTTTCCTTTTACCCTAGAAAATGAAGAGCTAGTTAAGTTGTTGATGCTATATATGAGCGTACTTGACAAACAAGAATGTATGAGGAATATCTCCGAATAGAAAATTGAAATGATTTTTTTTCAACTTCAGATTATGAACATTTGAGCTTTTACGAATATTCTTTATTAATATAAATTTATTCAAATACTTAGTATTAACGTACATATTATGCAGCTTTTTAAAAGCAAAATGCAAAAAGCTCATACGAAGTTTAAAATATGAACTTGTTCGAAAATTTTCCATAAGATTGTTCAAGATAATCACCTAGCAGATCAAGCAGAGATGAAGGTTACTACATTCTTTTCAGTACCAAATCTACAGATCTTAACAGATGATTTCAGGAGATGGCCATATAACTCTCACACCACTATCACATGTTAACAAAATTTCGACTTCTTTTATTCTCATTCTGCAATTATAACCTTACCATTTAAACATGTCCTCATTTATTATCTAAAAACTTAGTCTTTCAAATACCTTGCCCATTTTCCTGCAAAGTTACCCTATCAACAGTTGACAATATTGGTCCATCAAAAGTATTGATAGTCTTTTCCAGTTTTTCTCCTCTTTTGACTTAATGCAGTTCATCTGAGAACACTATCGTGCCTTTAATCCCCTAGCTGTTTATGGCACGTTAAACATGATAAGAAAGTAAGTAAAAAAATTCCATTTCTTCTTTCATTTTTTCTAAATAACAGTTAACAAATGAACATTTATACCAAGTTAAACGATGAAAATGATTATTCATTATGGCTAAAAAACTGAGAATATTTAGGTGAACTGCAATAGCTGTACTATTTATCAATAGCTCAGCTGAAAATATAAATGTGAGCCTGGTTAAGGTATATCATATAACTACTGATACAGCACATATACACATTAATGAATACAAGGAATGTACTTCCCTACATCAATTTTATCAAAATGATTTCACTAAGGAAAGTATGAATTTTAAAATAGTCAAATCAATTTCGTGTAGACTACTTGCTTAAATGAATTTTAATTACGAGTTATGCTGATTTTAAAATCATATCAAGTCAACTTAATTAATAATAATTACGCCGTAACATCACCAGAAGCTCGATTCTCTAAGAAAGCGGAACAACTCAGTAAGCGTAACGTAGTTAATTTTATGTATTATTTTTCAACTTTTATTTTACATTGCGATTCAGTTATAAGCATCATTTATCACAAATAATGTTTATTTAGGTAATATAATTTTATTGCTGTATGAAAAATATTTCATCGCATTCCGTATGGAATGTTGCGAATATTAATCTTCTAGAATCTTAATAGGTAGGTAGTTCAATTTATTATCAATTTATTATAGAGGAAAATTACACCGAGTTATACAAGATTCGCTTTTTAAGTGTAATTTTACTTTTATATAGTTACGTAAAAACGAATTATGCAGATTTAATTGAATAAAAGTTCCATACTATAACAAAAATAAAATCAAAATTGCATAAGGAGTGGCGAATTTAGGCATAGCAGCAAATTATTTCCAAACCGAAATAATCAAAAAAATTCATTTTGCGAATCAAAAATTTCGAAAAAATGGTTTCAGGTATTTGCGAGAACATTTTTGGAGAAAAAAAAATTGATTTATTTTTATTTCATACCATCGCATTACGCTAATAACCTCGACCAACTGCTTTCTCCCAAACATTTGAGGTTACTCAAGTCTTTCTCAAATTTTGAGTCTTATTTTGAATTCGCCTTGAACTAAATTCAAAGGATCATATTCTGTTGCGCAACTAACTCTATTTACAAAGTTAGCTTCCTGAGTAAATTTGGAATGAAGTTAGAGCCAAGCACTGCTTTTCGAGCGAGTTTTGAGTGATGAATTTTTTATAAATTTTTCATATATCTTCGCTAAACTCATCAAATTGACCTAGAAAACTCAAACATTGTATGTACAGTTAGTTGGAGAAGTATGCATAATTTTTTCAGTTTAGGTTAAAATGGATCCAAAATGACGAATATGGTCAAAATCTGAGGAAGCCTAAAGTAACTCACATTTGATAAATATAGCCTCATAGGATTACTGAGAATAAGACCTATCTAATATATTCTAAATTCATTTTTATGTGTGATTTTGAAAGGAGAAGGACTCAAGTGAATACTAGCGATCCATATTAACGTCTATGAAATAACATTTTTAAAACTTCAAATCATATCAGTGCGTTATTTTTAAGAAAAATTGGGAAAAATGAAACTGATATGAAAATTTGGATGTTCTCATCTTTTTCAAAACCAACGGAACGAAATGATTTGGCATTTTAATGTTCTATTTCAGGGACTTTGCTTCAGATAAGAATTTATTCTTATATTTTTTCATTTTGAAAAGAATTTTATCACACTTACCGAGAACCAGGGAGAGCCAGAATTAGCCCAGGGAAAAAAATATTTTTAGCTTTTTCGTAATCTAATGAAAATTTTGAAACAGTTGATGAAAAAAATGTTTTTAAAATTCAAGTTTTGGATTATCGGGGCCTAACAGAAACCTGGGCCTGGGGCTAATCTACCCTCGTACCCCTTTCTCCTTCGTCCCGGCATTTACTTACTTAGCTATGGATCTTCTTGAAACATTATAATAAATGAATATTGCATATTGGTACAAAGACACAAACTATTTGAAATTTGTAATTTGAAATAATTGAAGTAGACCATTTTTTGGTCATATAATTTATGTTGAAATTGGATGTTATATTATGTGCAAGGAACAAAAAATTGTTGATCTCATTTGATACGAAGAGTGAGAGGACTCGGCCAATCGTCAGTAAGAAATAATATTTTCAATAAATGAAAATAATTTACAAAATATTACCAACGATTTAAAAAAATTGCCATTATTTGAACATCTTTCAAAAAACTACCCCTTTCAGCAGGTGAAGCGTTATCGTGATACAATACCTACCAAATGTGTATACAGGAAACACAATCTGATTCAATCGTTCAAAAAATACATCACTCCACAACCCGACATAGCACCATTAAATTGCTCTAAAAAGGAGGGTTAATCGCTTCATATTCATAACCCACATCGTCTTAAACTCTATACAAACATTTTACCGAGAAAAGTATATTACTACAGTCCCACATAAACGTGTCAACTGCAATCGAACGCTCATTAGGAAGGGATATAATATCCGTAATTCCTGAACAGCCCTCTCTACGATGATAAGAAGCAGAAAGCATAATGATTCATTTCTACTAAATGGTGAACTTGCTTTCACACTGTCTGTAGTAATCGCGGAATGCGTTCCTAATTTCGCGCGCGGAATTTTTTCGTAGTGCTTATTAACAAAGTACGAAGTTTATATATATCACGGTAAGTAAATAACATTATTTTCTAATTTTCAGTTTTTTTCGTAAATCGATGTTTCACATGAACGAGAATTTGGTATCGAATAGAAAATTTCGGGCATTCATTCCATGTGTCAACATACGAAACTTCGATATAGGAATGAAATTAGTACACATGCTATATCCGGAAACTATTTGTCAATCTGTACTTTAATTAAATTAGTTCTGGGGAAGTACAGTGTTAACATTTCATCATTTCACAGTTCAACACATACCCAACGGAAATACTTTTATTTCACGAAAATTAATTTTGTTTTAGTTTAAACACGTTTGTCGTGAAGTTAGGTATGTGTTGATTCGAGGAGCTGATTTTTGAAATTTTTTGTAAACGTTATAATTGGTAAACTTCGGGTGTAGAGGTATCTATGTTGTATTGTCATATAAATTAATCCAAAATGACTACCCATATAATTTTTTTACTCTTCAATTCTGTTTAGCAAGTAAGATACCGAATAATAATCATCAATATGTCTTACGAAAAATTAACAAAAATGAGCGGATACTTAGAGAAACGCGGAAAATTGGTAAGTTTTTTATTGAATAATTTTTTCTGTAATTCTACGAAATGAAATACACATCTAAATAATTATGCTTACAAAGCAATGTACGATGAAGCTCATTACAAGGACTGATATTTAGAAATACAAAATTTCCATATTTTATTACTGCGTGAGTAGATTTATATAATGTATGTTCTGCGCCATCCTCATTTCTTGAGCTCTCAAGATCTACAGAGTTCAAAAAATGAGGATGGCGCAAAAGAAAGTAAAACATACATTATACATACAGTATATCCACTTGCGTGAAAAAATTATAATTTTTACTTGTTAATATATTCCCACTAAGTAACAACTCATACTTCTTAAAGCATTAGTAGGTGTTTCAAGATATCTGAGTAGTATCTATCGCAGATTCAAACGAAGTAAACCTATCCTCCCAAAGTATCAGGAAGCTATTCTTAAATAATACCATAAAATACCGAAGCATCTGTCGTGACTCAAGTTACATTTTGTACCCCTATTTGAAAATAATTTTCTTTTCATTTCAACAATTAAACACCGAATTACAACCGGATGAGTAAACCGTAATCTGCTGTATGCCAATAAAAATAAATAATTATGAAATCAGAGACATCGTATTTTAGATTAAATATACTTAGCCAACGTATAACCGTATATCTAAAGATTAAAACATATGGTTTTGGATTCTCCCATTACTAAGAATAATAAACATTTATAATTAGGTGTTATACTTCAAGTACTATGTACGCCACTATACATACAGGTACATATGTATATTATTCATATTATACGTAAATGATATCGTAGCCAATACGTAACACAAGATAAACAATACACATGTACCTAGATATGAATCATTTTCCCTAATTCATCATATTATTCGTTTGATAAAATGAATGATTAACGCAAGAAAGGCAAATATGGAGATGTGACCTTTAATGCCTAATTTCAACGTAATCATTTAAATGTCGACTTTTTGAGGAAATAATTTTAGTCCTTATAAAATTTCTTAACATGAATGTCTGAGCCCTTGAAGAATAGCCACACAAACCCTTGCTCCTTTATAGGTAGTAAGCTTAGGCCACAAGTTGGTTTGAATCCCTCCAAAAACATGTTGTCTCCCGAAATCCGAATGAACATAAAATTAAAAACATAATGAAAAAAAAAATGTAAGCAGCCATACCACATTATTGGAATTGAGTTTTTAACTGGGGCTTGTTAAGGTTTGCAGCACAACGTTGCTAACCCCTTCACGTCTACAGGCCACACCTACCTAGTATAAAGTCTTAAAATCCACTTAAAAAGTTGAATTAAGAACAAATGTGGTATTTCTTACCATGCAATAATCATATTATGAACGCATATTTCCCAAATTATCACTACTTGAGGCTCCTCAAATCATCCTCACATTTTTACGATCCGCCATTTTGGATCCGTTTTGACCACATTTAAGAGATCATATTCTGGTCACGAACTAACCCTACATACGAATTTTGAACTTTGTAGGTCGATTTGGTGAGGAGATATAGAAGATTCATGAAATTCTGTGCAGTAATTTCCCCTATAAAAGTCCTTTTTCGCTCTAACTCCCTCCAAATTCATTTAGGGAGGTAAAATCAGAATAGGTTAGTTACATGAGCTCATTTTACTATATGACAGCTCAGTAAAAATTTTTCGATTTCTCATGTACCCCCACCACATTTTGAGGTCTATAACCCTTCCTCCTCCCCTCAAATATTGAGTGTGAAGATGAATTTGAGATATAGTGTACTTTTTATGTCCAATAATCATATGAGTTCATATTCATTACATTTTCACTAATTTGAGGCTCCTCAAATTTTGATAATCCGCTATTTTGGATCCATTTTGACTCAAATTCAAGAGATCATATTCTGTTCATAAAATAATCCTACAAACAAAGTTTGACCTTATTAGGTCAATTTGGTGAGGATGCATGAAAGATTCAAGAAATTTCATGACTCAACATTTCCTCAAAAATCCGTTTATTGCTCAACTCCTCTCAAAGTATACTTAAATAGCTGAAATTTGGATATGTTAGTATCCGTGACTCACTCTTTCATATAAGATGAAAAACGAACAATTTGTGCTATCTGCCTTTTCTCCAACTTTCCTCAAAATTTGAGTGATCCGCCATTTTGAAATTTATTGAAAAAACAAAAAAAGTACTTTTGCATATTTTTAAGAAGAATCTCTCACCAAATTTTAAACGATTTTATGAATATCCGCCGGCGACATGCGTGGGGGTAAAAAATATATATACGAAAAAGTTGGAGGTTTGCCAGATGATTATAAATGGTCTGAAACGCAAAGATTTGAAGACCCCACCCTCCCCGACCTTCCCTTGCCTACCCAAATCAGATAGGCTGTAATAGCTATCATTTTTAAGTTAAAAACTAAACTTAAAAAAAATTATCCATTCGATTAACATATTCTTTGAGTGCAATTGCTCAAGTTTTAAAACCAAGTCCAAAGTACATGTTTTTCGAAATATTTACCCAGAACTTGATCGGTAGTAGGAATTTTTTAATTTCATGAGCTCATCTGCTACTTTTCAAAAAGATTTTCAAATGAGGAAATCCCAAACATTCTAGGAAATTATTTTCAGAGGGAAAGGAATTTAGATTTACTGAAATATAATACAAGTAGGAAAAATTTTTCATTTCAAGTGATACGATTTTTCAGAGTATAATGGGACGATGGAAAAAATGGTGGTGTGTACTGGAAGGACAACTGTTGCTTTATTATAAATCTCGATTAGATTATGCAAATCTATCACCTTGCTGCGGCTCGCTGAACATGGCTTTAGTGAGAAACGTGCAGCCAAACATAGGTCATCAAATTCACATCGTAACGCACACTCAGCTAATAATTTTGGTAACAATGACACCAAGTTTTTATCACTATCTAAGCTTTTACTATTCGTATACATATGCTAAAATTCAGAATCTACTATATTTTTAGAGAACCAAAAATAAGGAGAAGCAACAACAATGGTTCCACGCTTTAGTCGGCGTTTTACCTCAAAACAGTTATTTATCGCCTTTATTTTATTTTTCAACACGTTCGTTGGAATATAAACGAAAAAGTGATGTAAGCTTCACTATTATAAATACTTATTATTCAATCATAAACGTTTTCCATTTAAATACTCTTAATTTTTATTTCAGCGCAAAAAAAGAAAAGATAAACGCAAAAGCTTCATAGAACTAGAAAAATTCCCTGATTCTTCAAAAGATCAATATTCTTTTTCAGACAATGTAAAAAATCGAACTGTAATCGAAATTCAAACCCTTTCTGCCAACCAAGAGGAAATTCAAACTCGTACAGAAAAAAACGTTTCGAGACTACTGGAATGTGATGAGCGGCGAGATAAATTGACTCGTAGTTTTATCAAATATAGCAGCGAAATAAACATACGTAGATGTTCTTCTTATCACAGTGTCAATGCAGCTTCCTTACAAAGCGACGAAACCAGTCATCGTCGAAGTATTTCCTGCGAGTGTGTTTTCTCCGATTACTATATCAGTTCGGTAGAACGCTACGAA
Organism: Phenacoccus solenopsis; assembly: GCA_009761765.1. Classification (NCBI taxonomy): domain Eukaryota; kingdom Metazoa; phylum Arthropoda; class Insecta; order Hemiptera; family Pseudococcidae; genus Phenacoccus; species Phenacoccus solenopsis. The sequence goes on along the minus strand of VFXL01000558.1, from coordinate 31,667 downwards.
TTTCTCACAAGATTTCCGACACAAAGTGATGAAAAATTTCTAATCATAGTCAGCAGTATATGAACTCGGTACCATCTATAACCTGCGATTTAAATAAAGTAAACACGTGCCGACGTAGTACTTTACGTCGTAAGAAAAATAATGGTACCTTTAGCAAAAGATCATTAAGTTTTCTGAAGAAAATATTTAAAAAGAAAAGAAAAAAAAATTTCCATTTATCGACGTCTAGCTTGAGCCATAATTTGCATTCACACGAAGAGATCGACACAAATTTAAATGAAACGACAGAAGTGAGTAATTTTTTGTTTTAATTTCATATTCGCGAATTCTTCATATTATTTCATCTTTCGATCACGTTAGAAAATCGAAGAAAATCCAGTCACTATCGTGAATATAGAAAATACACCGAATTCATCGATCTTGGATTTGCAAGAAAGGATCAGCATCAGAACAATAGAAAATGATGAGTCAACATCTGACAAAATAAGAGAAATAACAAGTTACAATAATTCAGACGAAGAAAGGACCACGAATAACGAATATGAAACGAGTAAACACTTTATTGTCTAACGATCACCATTCAAATACTTGTTGAAATTTTGATAGTTAATTAAACTGGGTCATGATTACTAATTGTCTTAAAATGTAAAAAACAGCAGCCTAATTAAGCAGTTTTTGTAGGGAGGGGGTGGGTGGAATTTGTTTCCACTCATTTGTTCGTACAATGTTGTTTTGAGAGTTCAAATTGGGACACTTATAACAGAAAACACGCCATCTTCGTTCGAAAAAAATCACAGAGTTCTTCAAAATTCAACTTTAAAGCACGAGAGCGGAATCTTTTCGATTCCATAAACATTTGAACGAAAAATATTTTTTTCGTATTTCTACTCGAATTGTCACTTTGAAAAAAAATGTTCAGAATTTTTTCTTAGAAATAATATGAAGTGATCCTCATTGATGTTTTAATTTAGATGATTTCAGCACTGCGGTGAATGCAGTATTGTGAGAAAGATCTCTTCTTATTTATTTCTTTAGATATACTTATAAAATTGAAAGGCTTTACGAACCACTGTTCATTCCTGAATGTATGATACCCACCTATCACCTTTCGTTAGATTCAATCTGGCACCATTCTCAATTTTCAACGTTCATAAATGACGAATATATCAACACAACATTTCAAATCCATGGATCCTAGTTACCAGAGACTCCCAAATTAGATTTTTCTTACTACTTGTACTACTATCTTAATGTCAACAGACTTGCTTTCTTCCAATTAAATTCATTCTAACGAGGAAATAAACTCGAAAAAAAAAGGAATAAATAGAAACGACTGACTCGATAATATGTAAAGTGTTTAGAGACAACGTGTTTTGATGAGTTTTCTGAAGTGATGAGAAGGAGAAAGAAGACGAAAAGGGGAGGAGGGAATTGCTAGTATCCAGCGTACCGAAGCAACGTGTTTTTTAAATGATTTTTTAGAGGAGAAAATTATTTAATAATTTTTTGAGAATGAGATGGGAGACGGAAAAAGTAAAAAATAAAAAATTGATAATATCCTGCGTATAAAGGCCATGAATTTCATAACAATTGAACAAAATTACAAAAAATATTCAAAATATAGTTCCTGCAACCAATTTTTATATGAAAGTTTTGTTAGAAAAAAATAAGGGCTCTGATGATGAGAGGGGATGAGAGGGGACCAATAGTGATCATTCTGAGGAAAGGCACTTCTCATTAAAACAAATGGCTCACTTCAGCTCTAAATGACTGATGAGTTCAATCACTTAACCAGTTCTTGTATTTAGGTAATTATTATTAATTAATTAGTTTCATTTCAATTCATTCATAAGTTTTGTTTATTTTCGCAGATAAGAGCAGTATTTCAGAGACTGAAACAGAATCATCATCGACAGATAGCGCCAATATCATGATAGACAGTTTACAAGTCGAAGAAAAATTACCAGATTTACCGATTAAAAATGCTAATCGTTTGTCTCCTAACCATACTTTTGAGCATATAAATTCAACATACCATGAAACAAATAGTTTCAGCGATGAAATCTCAAATAAGGAGATAACGAGTATTGATAGGTGTAAAAATATGGATTTGGATTCCTTACTCTTACAATTAACTACGCTTAATAATAATGAATGTGATAAATCTCATCAATCTCTCGAATTTAATAATAATGTAGTAAGTAAATTAAACCTTACAGTATTTACTGTCATGAAAAATATCAGAAGGTATAAAGCAAAACTATATTAAAATTTGCAGATCGAAGATCCAGATTATGATATTCCTAGGCCACATACATCTCTTATAAGTGAAACAGACAGTGATGCCAGTATTAATGATAAAAATAATTCAAATTATTCGAAGAATAACGATGTATCCTCTCAAAAGTGAGTATAATTATTATTACGATATTTAAAAATAAATTAATAAAAACAACCACTTTTCAATTTATAGGCATGACTCACTATCTATTGATATGGCTCCAGATTCTTTAGAAATGCCATGGCTACTAAACGACAATACGTGTAATATCAACTACTGGACCACGAAGAAAGAACTTCTATGCTTAGAAAATGATTCTGGTTCAGAGTACGATTACCACGATTCTTTAAATTCAAATAATAAATATTGTTTGTAACTAACTTAAACTTGAAAAAAAATCAACAAACTTGAAAGGAATTTGTATTTAATAAATAAAACAACAAAATAGTAAAACCTTAAACTTTTTTCTTACTCTTGAATTTCTTCTTACCGTAATTTGCTTTACCTTTAATACGTTTCCTTACCCCAGAGGCACCTTCCATATCGTCATCATCTATATCTGTCTTTTTACGTTTCTTTTTAGATGTTTCATCGAATTCTTTCATAGTCTGCGATGAAATAATCGTTTAGTAAACATTGAAAGAGAAAAATAATCAATATCGTTTTCTAAACCTACCATTCTAGCACTTCTTTGAGCTTCAGCTACTCTCTCTTGTAAACATAATACGTCTTGTTCTTCTGTTTCATAAAGTGGTAATTTTTTGCCAATTAATTGCTCTATTCGTTGGTATAATTCAACATCGTACTAAACCATTCATAGAGGAGCGATTAAATTGTTTTCGCTTTTTAAAGAGAGGAAAATAATTAAAATACATTATATACGTAATTTACTTGTGTTACAAAGGTAATAGCTTTTCCAGAACGACCAGCCCTGGCGGTCCTTCCTACTCGGTGAATGTAATCTTTACTGTGAGTGGGAATATCAAGATTAATAACTATGTCAACATGAGGTATATCTAATCCCCTGAAATCAAGGAATAATTCAAGTTTAAATTGACATAGCATCAAGCGAAAGATAATGATGGTAAATTCGGGTGAATGGTACCTGCTGGCTACATCTGTTGATATTAAAATTGATCTAGATTTCGCACGAAACTTGGTTAAGGATGCCAATCGTTTGTTTTGCGACATTTGTCCATGCAGTGGAATAGCAGATAATCCAAGATTCCTCAACATCAAAGCTACCCTCAAGGTACCGCTACAAGTTGAGCAAAAAATCATACACGAATTTCCAGCTAATTCGTTCAACAAATATACCAAATACACGTCCTAAAAATAGACACTGTTTAACGTTTTATTTTGTGATACATTCATTAACACTTCAAGCGTTATCGTACCTTGTATTTTAGAGGTATGAAAATATAATACTGTTGTAATTGCTCAACAGTTTGATATTTCGTGTTGACTTCAATTTTAACAGGATCTTGTTGTTAAATAAAAGGATGATTAAAATGTAGAGATGTGTCTTGTACGAGTTTATTAAGGCGACTACAATATATCGATAACATGAAAACGCATCGCATCGATTGGGAAAAACCCATACAATAACCTAACACCAACATACGCCCCCTCAATCGTGCGATCAAATATAATAAAGAACAAAAATCGACAAAAGAAATAACATAAATGGATATACATAAATAAAACTCAAATAAAATACATTCACATATTATGTGCTTTAAAATAAGAAATATCACAGCGAATCTAAAAAGAATAAAATCGAAATTGAGAACAATATAATAATAACACGCATTTGAAATTTTCAATACATAATCGCCAAATCCAAACATAAATTAACATGAAATACAACCAACAATAATATTTAAAACACCATTAAAATTAAATAGGTAATAATTTTACAATAAGTTTAATTCTTTCACAAATCTACAAAAATCAGTTTTATTTAAACCTTTAGTAAACATATCTGCAATCATATTTTTCGATTCACAATATTTCAATTCAATAGTTTTGAATAAAGTTACTTGTTCATGCACAAAAGAATATTTTAAATCCAAATACTTACATCTACTTTTATTTTTAAATTTCTTAGCTAAATGAATGCAACTAATATTGTCCTCATATATACAAATAGGGACATTAATATCATAGCCTATTTCGGATAAAAAGTTACGCATATTCAAAATTTGACAGGTTAATTCACTCAGCGCGACATACTCAGCAGCAGTAGACGACAGCGTTACCATTGGTTGTTTTTTCGACTTCCAAAATACCGTACCACCAAACACCCTAACAAGACCACCACTAATAGACCTTCGATCACTCCCATTAGCAAAATCTGCATCGGAATATCCCTCAATTAATACATTATTTTCATTATCATATACTAAGCAACAATTAATCGTTTTAGCTAAATATCTAAGAACTCGTTTCAAATACTTAAAATGCTCATCAGTAGGCTTCGCTTGAAACTGCGAAAAATAACTTATAGAAAAACATAAGTCTGGACGTGTACCCAGCATAATATACATTAATGAGCCTAGTAACTGTTTATAAGGTTGAGTGGTAATTTCAGTATCGCTATTATTAATTTCTAATTTTAAACCCTTCTCTATAGGCGTATCCACTAATTTACAATTAACCATATTAAATCGATTCAACAAACCTTCTATCGCACTATGTTGTGACAATCTTATTGTTCTATTCGATCGATCATATTCAATATGAATACCTAAAAAATTCGAAATATTACCAAGATCTTTAATTTTAAATCTCCTACCAACTTCATCAACAACACTATTTATAAAGGTATCATTATTCGACATGATTAATATATCATCAACATAAACTACAATATAAGCCACAGTTTCATCAACATTATACACGAAAACACAATAATCAGATTTACATTGCACAAAATTTAGCTCTAACAAAGTATTTGAAATCATATCATTCCACTCATATGCAGACTGTTTTAAGCCATAAATAGCCTTCTTTAATTTTAAAAATTTACCATTAGGACAATCGAACCCTTCTGGTGCATTTATATAAACATTCTCTTTCAATGGGCTATTTAAAAACGCACAATTAACATCAATCTGACGAATAAAAAATTGATTACGAGCTGCTAAAATTAACAATGTCCTTACCATTTCTAGCCTAACAACTGGTGCAGCTATATCATTATAATTAACACCGCTTACCTGCATATACCCTTTTGCTACTAAACGCGCCTTTGGCACTACCTGCTGACTCTTAACATCGTATTTATGATTGAACACCCACAATGTATCGATTGGAACAGAATCAGGACAATCATCAACAATCTGCCATACTTCATTTTCTACCATATTTTCCAGTTCAGCGTTAATAGCAGTTTTCCACGATTCAGCATTTTTGGATTGGATTGCCTCAGAATAAGATTCAGGAACATCTTCGCCTGTATATAACGCCAACAAGGTCATCTCGAAATCACGATACTTTTCAGGAAGCTTTCGTTCTCTCACAGGTCGATTAAGAGAATTACTTGGCTCAGGAACAATCTCTGATCTTGGCACGGGAGCAATCGCAGATGAATCCGTCTTCTCCTTCACACTACTCTCTTCAAACATCACATACTCATTGAATATGACGTCACGGCAATTGATATTTCTGTGTTCAATAGGATCGTATACGATGTAGCCATTTGACGAATATCCCAAGAATAAACATTTTCTACTTCGATCATCCAATTTTCCATGCTGTTTATCCTTACGCACGTGAACATAGGCAGTACATCCAAATACACGCAACTTTCGATAATCAAACTCCTTACCATACCATAATTCTGCTGGAATTATTCCGCCAACTGTAGGTGATCGATTCTTCGAATAAACGACATATTGAATAGCCTCAGCCCACCATTTCTTCGAAAGGCCTGCATCTCGCAAAATACACCTAGCGCGCTCACATAAGGTCCTATTAGTACGTTCAGCGACTCCATTCATCTCCGGATTACATGGCACCGTATATTCGATAAAAATACCTAAATTTTTACATAATTCTTTAAAATCGTTAGAGGTGTACTCGCCACCGTTATCACATCTAATTCTCTTTATATTTTTATTAAATTGATTAGCAACAAATGCAGTGTATTCTTTAAATTTACCTAACGCTTCGCTTTTCTCTTTTAAAAAATAAACAGTAATAAAACGACTTTTATCATCAATAAATGTTATAAAATACCTGTAACCATCATTTGATATACAACCAGTTATTTCACAAATATCCGAATGAACGCGATCGATTAAGCCTTTACTTAGTGGTGCAGGGTACCTATGTGGCAATTTTGTCTGCTTTCCGAAAATACAGTCTTCACACCAGAAATCTTTATTATTACTAAAAGTAACACCACTACCAAACACTCCCTTTTTTTTCAACTTTTTCATGCCAGAACAACCAAGATGCGCCAATCGCCTGTGCCATAGCATTTCATCGCTGATCTTTTTTTCATTACACGATAAATTACTACTACCTACTTCACTACTGCATTTACCATTAACATTGAAATCGATTGTATATAATTCATTTTCTACCTTACCAGATGCTATTACACCTTTTTCATCTACACATATAGCATTTTTATCAACAATCTTAACGCTATCATCGCCAAATACAACATAATTGCCCGATTTATCGACCTGACGCACCGAAAATAAATTACGTCTCAAATCAGACACATGCAATACATTATTTAAAATACCATTAAATCCTTTATTTGTTTTAACTTTCAAATCTGTAATTCTATCGGCATTCATCGACGTACCATTTTTGGCCACTCCAATTTTAAAACTATTTTCTAATTGTTCAATACCATCAAAACAACTATCATTGTTTAACATATGTGCGGTACAACCACTATCCATTATACCAGAAATTTGAAGATTTTCAGTTGATGACGCTTCAAAAGAATTATTAGACTCTATTTCAACCGCAAAAGCAAATTTTGGATTATCATCACGATTATCTCGATTATTATTATTATTATTTACGTTACTTGGACCTTTTGTAAAATTACATTGTTTTTGTTTCGAATTAAAACAATTTTTCTGAATATGACCAAACCTGTTACACGAGAAACACCGAACTCTATTTTTAAAATTCTGCCTATTACTAAAATTTGAATTTTGCCACGAACGAGAATTATTAACATCATTTGATCGAGAATTATTAAAAGCTGGATTAACACTCTTAAAATTATTAAATTTAAATTTACCAAACCTTTTACCGCTGTTTGTATGAAATGCACTTTGAGGAGAACTTTCAGCTTGATAACTATCTAAGGTTGCAGCGTGATCCATCACTTTAGCTGTTATATTATCCCAGTCTACTTCCTCAGTGGAATATTCGAAAAAAGACTTCAATTGGGCGTACTCGTTCGGCAGTGACCGCAATAGCTGTAGAATATATTGCCTTGTTGTCATCGTACACTTATTCTGCTGTAACTCGTTCACGATGGATCTAAACTTCATGATATATTCACCGATTGGATCCTTGTTGTTGTACCTCAACTTAAATAATTCGTTCTTGAGGTCTAAAATTCGAACATCGGTTGTTCTACGAAAACTCATTTCAATCGCATCCCACATTTGTTTCGCGAAATTTTTGGTTGAAAGTAATTCCAGATACTTGTCTGATACATTCGAAACAATGATCTCCATAGCTTTCAGATTTTGATCATCGTATTCAGTAGATCGATTCCTTGCTGATGGAACTGGTTCAACACATACAGAATAAACTTTTTCTCGTTTTAACAGGATCGACATACGAAAACGCCAACTCTCATAGTTCGTTCCATCGAAAGGTTTAATGGAACGTTTTGCAATTTCTTCTGATGTAGACATCCCGACAAAATAGATCGACGACGAGAAAAATAAAATAAAAGTATGGCGAACACGAAGAGAACACGAAAGTTAAAATTGACTAGATGAATAACAATCACAAAAAAAATGGCACGAAGAAACACGACTACAATGACTAGACGAATAAACATTAAGCATTAAGCACAAAGCTATCTCATGGAATTTAAAAAAAAAATTATAAAACATATAAAAGCACATAGCCATTTAAATTTCAACATTAAGACAAGAAAAAAGAAACTCAAACTATTTCATCTGGACCATTCGACGTCTGGGCCCATAACCAATGTTAAATAAAAGGATGATTAAAATGCAGAGATGTGTCTTGTACGAGTTTATTAAGGCGACTACAATATATCGATAACATGAAAACGCATCCCATCGATTGGGAAAAACCCATACAATAACCTAACACCAACATATTATCATACTTATACTACAACTGATCATCGCTCTCTTCTATGGAAGTTTCATTTTCAAGGTCATCGTTCACATTATTATCTTCTATCTCCTTAATACTTGAATTAAGACACGAGTGTCCCAAGCAAAGCGTGCATACACTTGAGCAATTCAAACCCGAAAATAGAACGTATGAATTTATGAGTTTTAGTAATTAGACACGTGCTACTACACTAAATGACAATTATGTACCAGCTTTCCTGCAGCAACAAACATTTTTACACCCTTTTGCAGACGTGCGTGATACCTATTAATTTCAGTACCTAATTGTTGAGGAGCTGGTTTTGCAGTTATTATAACTGGCAAAAACATTTCATTCTCCACCTTCCATACCCAGTCACACGCTTGTTTCTCGTTACCAAGACATATCTGTACCTAATAATATGCCCAATAACCGTGGAATTTCGAATCATTGGCAGTGAGTGACAAATTCACAAGATTCGTTCCTTTTGAGACATTTTAGACAAAACATTCGAAACGAAGATCTTTGATAAATGTAGTTTTTTTTAGCTGCACTATAAATTACTTTTACATAATTGCTAGTTGCCTCAAAAACTTCTGAACTTGATGTTGGATTGTTGAACACGTCAACCTCTTTGAAGTTTCTCATCTTTGCTTTTGAAATTTTCAACCCAAATCATTGCTGTATGCAATAGAATTCAAAACTTCATTGGTAAGAAGAAATGTTTTTTTTTTTTTTTTTTTTATATACGTGCCGTGTACAGCCATTGAGGCTAGAGGCACGAGCTTAGAGAGTTAGACCTGTTTGGAGAGGCCAGTTGAGATTAGAAAGGTGAGAAGTGATCGAATGGTGGATTCTGAGTCTCCAAGGAGATCAGAGAGGGATTCGGGTAAAAGGAGCTGTCGTCTATGGGAGCTATATTTTGGGCACTCGACGAGAATATGTTTTACTGTCAGCTGAATGGAGCACACAGGACAAAGGGGTGGGGCAGTTTGAGAAAGAAGATGAATGACCTATGCGAAGTCTGCAAAGAGAGACCTCTTCTCTCCTATTGTTTCTAAGTGAGGTTTTATGCCAGGGCTCAGTATTATCTTTGATACCTCGAAGTTTATTTGTGGATGGAGTGTGTTGCCATATTAAGGACCACTTGTCCTGTGTGCGAAATTTGACTAGTGAGCGGAAATCTGACGGAGGAATAGGAATGTTGGGATATGGGAAACATTCGGCCGCGCTTTTAGCTGCAAGGTCAGCTGATTCGTTTCTAGTAATTCCCCTATGTCTCGGAACCCAAGCTAATACTGTTTCATTGTAGCCTCGAGAGAGTAAAGATACTATTTGCATTGCGTATGGATGTTGATCTTTTCTATGACAGTTTTGTAAGACTGTTAAAGCGGATAACGAATCTGCACAGATAAGTGTCTTTGGATAAGAGTGGACAGTAGTTTCTATGCATAGGTTCAGTGCAAAAAGTTCAGCGGAGAAAATATTTAAAAAGTGCGGAAGAGGGAATAACACTGTATCGAAATCCTCGGAATCACTGAAGATGCAGCCTACTCCGACATCAGTTTTAGAGCCATTTATATAGAATATTGTGTAATCGGAATATTTAGAACACATTTCTCTAAATGCTGAGGCTATGATATCTTTATGTGCATGTTTTGTTGTTTCTGTAAGTGATAAATCTATAGATGGCTGAAAGAATATCCATGGTGGCAAAGCAGGGAGTATATGAACCGGGAATGGCGGGAGAGTAAAGTTCAATGAGGTGAGAATTTTCTGTACAGAATTATTGAAAAGAGGATCATTGGGGCGTGCGAGGGTGGATTTTTTTAAGGATGTAAGAGTTAGGGTACTTTCTGAACTATTTAGGCGTATTAGTAGTACAGGGAAATAAGGATTGAACCTGGAAAAAAATGGTAGTGAGCTGAATTTCACATTATATGTGCGGAATGGTGTCCGTAACAAGGTATAAAAAGTTGTCACCCCTAAAGGGGTGAGCTAACCCCAGGAGGGGGCTGAAACCCCGCAAAAAACAGTTTTTCAACTGTTTTTTGCTAATATCTTCGAAAAAAAGGGTTCTACGTCAAAGTAAGTTATATCAAAAAATATTCCCCATTAAATTTCGTACAGAATGAGTGAAACAGTTTTCTCAAAAAGTCATTAGTAAGCCCAAAATCGGGAGGTCAAAATATACCAAATTTTAGAATTCTCTTTCGAAAATCAATGCTTTGTTTATATCTTTAATACGGTGCGTCCTACACAAAAATTGTTAATATTGAAAAATATTCTCTGTTCAATTTTTTATAAGGTACATGAAAAACTTTTCGCAAAAAGTCATAAAGGGCCCAAAATACATTAATTTTGGAAAAATTTATTCATATGTGTTCATATCTATTATCAAGTGACCTATGTAGGTGATAAAGATGAACAAATAATTTTTACTGATGATTCCCCCTCCCCTTCCTCCTCCCTTCTTTTGAAATCCTTCTCCAAATTTACATTATAGAACAAAAAAAATTACCTAATAGCAACAATATCTCGTTCTTGTACAGTTGCAACAGCTGCTCCATCGGATAACGAATTGTTGCAAATGCTATTAGCTACTCGTGAAAGAAAATTCTAAGGTAAAAAAAGTGTATTTTGGGTCCCTTTATGGCTTTTTTTGAAAAATTTTCTCATTTACAATGCGAAAAGGTTAAAGCAAACACTCCGACACCGCCAAATTTTGTATATTTGCGAACTATATCAAAATTTAATGTAATTTTTTATATGTTTTCAGTCATACTTGACTTTAAAACAAATAATATCACTAATAGCTCATTAGAAAGAACGTAAAATTTCTAATATTTCCCTCGCTTACACTATATATCCAGGACTTATAGGTTTCGAGCTATGTTCGAGGCTGTATGGTCATTGTTGTGGAGCTGATTGCGCAAATAGTATGGAGGTGGAAATGAGTGATGAAGAGGGAATAGATGATCCTCAACAGAGTTGAAAGAAATATTTCAAAATATATCTGTAATTTTTTTTGTTCTATAATGTAAATTTGGAGAAGGATTTCAAAAGAAGGGAGGAGGAAGGGGAGGGGGAATCATCAGTAAAAATTATTTGTTCATCTTTATCACCTACATAGGTCACTTGATAATAGATATGAACACATATGAATAAATTTTTCCAAAATTAATGTATTTTGGGCCCTTTATGACTTTTTGCGAAAAGTTTTTCATGTACCTTATAAAAAAATTGAACAGAGAATATTTTTCAATATTAACAATTTTTGTGTAGGACGCACCGTATTAAAGATATAAACAAAGCATTGATTTTCGAAAGAGAATTCTAAAATTTTGGTATATTTTGACCTCCCGATTTTGGGCTTACTAATGACTTTTTGAGAAAACTGTTTCACTCATTCTGTACGAAATTTAATGGGGAACATTTTTTGATATAACTTACTTTGACGTAGAACCCTTTTTTTCGAAGATATTAGCAAAAAACAGTTGAAAAACTGTTTTTTGCGGGGTTTCAGCCCCCTCCTGGGGTTAGCTCACCCCTTAGGGGTGACAACTTTTTATACCTTGTTACGGACACCATTCCGCACATATAATGTGAAATTCAGCTCACTACCATTTTTTTCCAGGTTTGGTCAAAAAATGAGCTTATTTCCCTGTACTAATAGCGTGGAAATTATAAGAAAATCTCTACGCAAATGGAGGGGCCATTCTGATGACTCGCAAAGGAGGCTGACAACTGGCGAAGTGCGAAAAGCACCCGTTGCGAGACGTATTGATGTGTGGTGTATAGGATTTAGTTTATTTGAGATGTTAGGTTTAGCAGAGGCGTATACTGAAGCACCATATTCATATTTTGATCTAATGATACTATAGTAGATACGCAGGAGATATTTGCGATCTGAGCCATATGAGGTATGTGATAGTTTTTTTATTAAATTCATTTTTCTAGAGCAAGAAGATTTCAGATGGTTGATATGAGTTGACCAAGTTAATTTTTGGTCAAAGATTAGTCCTAAATATTTCACGTGGTCAGAAGTTAGAATAGGGGTGTTTTGTAGGTGTACGTTCAAAGTATGACTACAGTTTCGCACTCTGCAGAAATGTACTGCTATTGTTTTGGTTTTAGAAAACTGAATGCCATTTTGGGATGCCCAAAGATCAAGATTTGTAATGCATTCTTGAAATATTTCTTGTCCAGTTTGTATATTAGAACAAGGGAGGAAGATAATAAAGCCATCTGCGAAGAGAGAAGACCTCACTGGTTTTGCTACATTTTTGGTAATGTCATTGATGGCGATATTAAATAATGTAGGACTAAGTACGGATCCCTGGGGTACGCCATTTGTTGGTGATGGATGTCTGAAATATAAGAGCCTACTTTTACTTAGAAAGTGCGGGAAGATAAGAAATCTTGAATGAAAAGAGGGAGTCGCCCTCTGATGTTCCATTTATGCAGTGTCTTTAAGATTTTGAATCTCCAGGTGGTGTCAAAAGCTCTAGTGCAATCAAAGAATACAGCTAAAACATGATGTTTTTTAGTAAATGCTAAATTGATTTCATTTTGAAGAAAGAGTGGTTGGTCTACAGTAGATCTACCTGGACGAAAATTCGTTTGTTAAAAGCCCGCATTTAATAGCTTACAAATGTAACCTTGGATCATCAACTATGTAATAAAGACGTAGCTATCTAGTACTTCATTTTATTCCATTATCTCGGTTTATTTTATTACCTATTTATTATTCAATCATGCTGAATTTTTGATAAATTGTACCCGTTGATTTTCACCAACACACTGTACTTGATGAGTTTATGAATTAGATCTCCATGTTCGTTATCTACCCTCGCACAGTTGAAGGTGTTTCATCTACATTACTTATATATTCAAATTGACTTACTTACGATATTTTCGCTCTAATAAGAGCATCACCTGAATATAATTATATAAATCAGCTGAAATGCGAGGAAAAATCGACAATGAAATGGGACACACGCCGAAGAAACGTATTTGATGTGGTTTTTGAACAATTCCCAAGAAATTCAGAATGTTTTTTCGTTGTTGAGGAGGTAACCAATACCAAGGTAGCATGTATATTTCTTCAGCCAAGTCATCCGTCTATATGGCGAGAAAAAAAATTAATCATTGAAATTTTCTATTCATCGTGTGAATAAAAGGAAAATCGAAGTAATAAACGTACCATATTTTTGTATAATTCGCCAATTATACACATCCCCAATAGATGAAACAATTGTCCAATGTTGTAAAAGATGTAAGCGAAATTCTTTTCCTGAAGTCGTATATGTATTAATGATGCAATGTAAAGATAAAACAAAAACAGATGAACGATAAGAATAAATAAAGAAGCTTTTCAGTAATCCTTGAATTCATAGTTGTAACTACTAACGAAGCATAATACACGTACTATAATTATGATGTGGATCATCATCAAGAATACGATTACCATCAACATGATTGTTAAATTTGAAATCATTTGCATGAAATTCTTCAAATATTTCATTACCCTGTGTATGGATTTTTCAGATTAATACATATTTATGCTGACTGCAATGTTCAGTATTAGTAAGCGAAGAAATTCTTACGAAACTATGTGCTGGTGATGTTGTATCCATACCAGATTCATGTGGTCTTCAAAGTCTTTATAACAGTATTCACGTTCGCTCTGTATTCGCATTAATTTCCTTTTTTTATCTTCCAATATTCTACTTTGTAATACAGCCAATTCATGATCGTAAGATTGCTCGATGATTTCTGATGTTGAATCGGATTTTAACTTCATTTGTTGCCTCAACGATATGATTTGATTTTTCAAGAATACCAACGCATGGAATTGAAATAAGCCCAAAAAAAATAAATTCGTGGCAACCGGTAAAAACCAAAGATACTGTAATCCGTAGATCACAAGATATTGCGATAAGGTCGGCGATTTAACAAATGGAAAAGGGTATAAGTAATCTTGTATGTGATCAATAACTGGTGTTGTGTCCATCATTAGTAAACATTTGATGAGCTTACCCAAACTGATTCCTACCAATCCCGTTAAGACTACAAAAATTGTAGTTGGTAAAAGATATCGAGTGTATTGAGTCTCTTTGTAATTCGGATCAATGGTCTTTTGGGTCAGATGCGTTTCGAAGAGCGTATGAAGCCGATTTATTTTGTTCAACGCTGTTTTCAAATTTTTTCGCTCTAAGTAAGTTACTATAGATGCTAATCGGTTAATCGTACCGAAACATAAACATGCCACACAGAAAACAATAGTGCTCATATCATTTACTGGCTCTTGCGTCCAAACTACGTACCAATTCACGTTATTGAAGATGAAATCTAGCGTATTGCAAATGATCAAGGAATACCTGAACCAAGGACGGACATAAATTTCATAATACATACCCCCTGCCAATGTATACATGATATATAAATGCTTAGTTATGGAATCCATGTCACAGAAATGCTCAGTTTCAATGAAAAAATCCAAGATTCTTTTGAAATTCATTTTTCAGCGATGAGATGTAAATTTCAACTGCTCGTTTTGTACAAAAATGCTGTATGATCGCGTAAGCCGCACCACTAGATTACTAATTTCCGCGCGAAGACACTTTTTGAGATATTCATTTGATTAACATTACCTTTTTGCGTTTCATTATTATGAACTTAATTTCGGTGAGTTTTTGATAGGCTGTAGTATCGATGTATTACATAATAACACATTCATTTTCTACCATTACGTAATAAATTACGAATAATGAACTCATAATATGGGAACATTGTGATATACATAAATAAGTTAATATTATGTATGAACAAGGTTACCTAGGTCGCATGGTTTAAATAACAAAATTATTAATGTTATACGTCATACATTTCAAAACATGCATAGGTACTAGATTCTTATTTTAGTTTAAGTCAAAAAGTATATCTAAATCTTTATTTTTCATCGAGTTAGAGCATAACGTTTGTCAACGAAAATCACTGGAAATTTCGTGAAAGGCGTTTCGTGGAATTCCACAAAGAAATTTTTTTAATTTTTTTGATCAACTTCAAAATGGAGATTCACTCAAGTTTTGAGAAACAATGGAGAAGTGGCAAATCGCACAAAATTTTTGTAAAAATTAAACCAATCGAAATCTTTCGCTTAAAAAAGTATTACTTTCTCAAGTTTTTTTTATTGCTTTTCATTACATTGCTACCTTCCCATTTTTAATTTCACTCTCCTGAGTTAGTATGGACGAGAGTTGGAGGAAAGAACAGCTCCCATACTTCCCTACCAAAGTACTGATAAGATTAAACATTGTATGTGGGGTTATTCTGGGACCAGAACATGACTCCTTGACTTCGGCTCAATATCAATCAAAAACAGATGGAAAATGGTGGATAATCAAAATTTGAAGTAAGCTTGAAAACGTTCAAACAGCTACAATTTAAAAGATATGAGCTTTTGCGATTTTAGGGGACAAAAAGTACGATATATTTCGAATTAAACTTTTTGATTATTTTTGAGAGGGATAAGATAAGGATTTTAGACTCAGTAATGCATATGGTTTGTGGGATAATATCATTTCAGAATGTAACAAACTCCATTTAAAAACTCAGCTCCAGAAATGTGACATGACCGCTTACATTTTTTTTTCTAACTTAGTATATCCCAGCCCTTCAAATTTTTGAGCATGCAGACCATACTACTTGTATGCAACTTGAAATCGCTCATTTCGTATTCTATGGGTAGTGTACCTAAAATGGAACACCATGTATGAAGAGTCCTTAGTATTTGCTGAATGGATTGTTCGTATGGTTATGATCATTTTAGAATGTAACAAGCTCCAGTTAAAAACTCAGCTCCAGTAATGTGGCATGATTGCTTACTTTTTTTCCAACTTAGTATATCCCAGCCCCTTCAAATTTTTGATCATGCAGCCCATACTACTTGTATGCAACTTGAAGTCGCTCATTTCGTATTCTATGGGTAGTCTACCCAAAATGGAACACCATGTGTAGAAAGAATCCCTAGTATTTTCTGAGTGGAATATGCTCGTATCGTTATCATCATTTCAGAATATAACAAACTCCAATTAAAAACTCAGCTCCAGTGTGGCATGGCTGCTTAATTTTTATTTCAACTTAGTATATCCCAGCCCCTTCAAATTTTTGAGCATGCAGACCATACTACTTGTATGTAACTTGAGTCGCTCATTTTGTGTTTTGTGGGTAATGTGCCTGAAATAGAACACCATGTATAAAGAGTCTCAAGTACGTATTTGCTAAGTGGATTGTTCGTATCGTTATTTGCTCAGTAGTACAATGTTCGTTACGTCATGTGCCCTAGAACATTGTAAACGGAAAGTAATTTTCATTTTCATTAATTTTTTACATATTGATATTTCACAGTGCTTTATAATAGAAATTTCATCCTTAATATAACCAGCACCAGTGAAGAGTGATATCTTTGTTGTAATATCGCGTACACGCCAAATCTATGTTTAGTTGGGGTAATAAAATTCGAAGATTTCATTTTACGCGAATTTTACGTCAATTGTTTATTTACTACCGGCTTATGTAGGTTTACAAAGCGGAATACGCGATTTCGATGGCATAAGTTGTCCATTCGCATGCATCGAATGAGCTGAAGATTTAAAACAACGATATAAAAATTTTTAAGACTCGAATAAAAAGTAATGCCGATCAGACCATGAGAATGTCGTCTTGCAAAATCCGTCACATCGAGTTCGCTGGGTCGGTGGTGAATTTTATCGAAATAACGCGTTCGAACAGTACTCCCTAATACATTGGTAAATTACGACGAAACCTCAGTATAAAATAACCATGGTAGGAGGTTACTTAAAAGTTTTATGCGTTTAATTTAAACCAACTTAAGGCCGCGAATTCGTCGAATAAATTAAAAAGAAGGCGGCGTTAGTCTCGACGTTCTCGTTTCAACGTGTTAATTAAACGACCGGACTGTATGGGATGCGGAAATGAGCGCGAAAATACAAAAAGATGACATATCTCCTTAGAGTATAGCGCCTTTTCTCGATTTTCGTAATTATAGCTTGCTTTAAAACGTCAAATGAAATATTCGTCGGCTGGTAACGCGGCGCGGCAACGTGTAAACTGTTTTAATCAAAACATGGCGCTCGACGAAATTACTTTTCGAGTAATACGAGGTTTTGAACTTCGTTCAGCTCGTGGGCGCCGTATTAAGCTCGTACCTGGCTTTTAGGGCTTTCGGCTAGAACGAAAAAATACGCGTCGATAACCTTTTTTTTTTTTTTTTTTTTTTTTTTTCAAAAATTACCTCGTTTATTCTCGCGAGACCTTGGCAATGGGAAAGGGTTCGTTTTATAATTATTCTGGTCCACGCGCCATCCGAATTTTTTTTCATTCGATATCGAGTATTGATGAATATCTTCGCCGTTTCCGAGGGTTTTTCGAGGCTGGATTTTTTCTCAACGAAAAAATGATATTCCCGGGATATACTAGCGAAATCTAATTTGGTTGGAGTTCTTTTTTTTTCAACGGGTGAAAATGCATTTCACCTCCACGTAGTACTACGTATTAAAATAATATTGTTCGGAGCAGTGGTAAAATTGAAAATCGCCGACGAAATGGAAATTACGCCCTAACGACGACGTTCGTCGGTATTTTCTCCACGAGCTGGGCCCGATAAATGTCAAGATTTCGTCGTTCATTGGTACCACTGAATCTTAAAGCATGAGAAAATAGGCGCGAAATTGTTTCATTATTAATGCCAAAACCGGAGATTAGATGGTGTGAAATACTCCCCGTTTTTTCATCTTTGTGTTTTTAATGGCTGATGAAATTCCGAAACTAACACCCATAATGAGACAATACAACGATACGATGTTCGCTTAGTAACTAAGCAAGCTCTAAATTTTATGTAACCCAGTATCATGAATAAAATCACGTTATTTCTCGGAACTCAAGGAGCTGAAAAAATTTCAAGTGAAAATCGAGATAATTGAAATTTGCTTTTGTGAATAAATTTATAAATTATACCAGACGAATATATTAAAAAGACGACAGGCGAAATTTCATAACGGTTCAAGTATTCCTGTGAATTCTATAGACATTTTTAATCGAAAAATTTTCCATTCAAAATTTTCACCATGAATATTTACGGAGCACCCTTACAAACAACATACTAAATGTTCCCAGTTATGTTGTGAGTATATTTCGCTGACAAGCAAATGCTCACTCATAATTTTGGAGAATAGATTTTATAGCTGAGTTTTTAATAAAAATGATAACCTATTGCAGTCCACCTGAGATGGGAAGGAGTGATAGTCTATGTATATTGTATATCTTTGTGTTTTGGACCATTTAATCATATGGCAAAAAAATATCAAAATTTACATGTAATTATATATTCTTCTGTTTCACACTGTTTCAAACTATGCAATTTAAGTTTTTTATATTTTATTTATTTTAGAATTTTTTTTTTGTTTTATGGAGTTCGTAAAATTTATAGAATTAATATACCAAAAAATATATACCGTGCGTCCAAGTGGTTCGGGTACAATCAGCGAAAAAATCTCTTTACCAATTATTTGAAATTGGTTTTTTCAAATGCAAAGAAATTGTAATGCTGTTCAAATGAATTTATCAGCCTTAAAATTCATTGAAGTAATTTTAAAAATGATTTGTAATTCAGAAATATTAGTTCAACTTTTATTACGTTATCAACAAACTGAGATTTTTGCGCTGATTCTACCCGAATCATTTGGACGCTCGGTATATATTTGGGTATGGATGAAATTCGCTCAAATTTGGCGAGAAAGTCTTCATGTGAATACGCAACAGTACTGTTTTAGATGAGTTTTTGATGAAAACGATAGCTACTACAGCCTACCTGATATGTGGAAGGAGGTGGAGAGAGGTTCGGGTCTTCCAATTTTTGCGTTTCAAACCATTTGTAATCATCTGGCAACTGTCCAACTTTTTAATATTGTAGTAGCACATTAGGAAGGCTACTAACAGTATGGTTAAAGATAGGTAATTTATACCCTCCGCCCATATAGTACGTGCGAGCCCGAACAGTAGTCCGTGCTAAAAAGACTAATTTAATTTACCATACATGTATAAAACGTGTACGCTCAGTTACCCGTGCGAGTAGAGAAGAAAGCCAACGCCTGGTTAATTTTGAAGTGGTTTATTCGAGATCGCAAGACAAACTGAGTGAATACATTACGTGTGCAGAGTTTATATAATGCTAAATAAGCCACGACTACCGCGCAGTGTGGCCACAGCGTGTGCATGAAAAATAGTTATAAATGAGAAATGATGCGCCGTGCGCATCTCGCGTCGCTACAATATGTATATTTTTCCCTCGCGTAACTATTCATGAAATTTGCTCGAAATTTTCGTTCATGATCTCAATAGAAAAGTGAGTCATGGACACCAATTTATTCAAATTTCAAGGAAGTTAGAGCGAAAAACAGTTTTTTGAGGAATTATTGGAGTCCTGAAATTTCTTGAATCTTTTATATTTTCTCACCAAATCAATCTGGAAAAGTCAAATATTGTGTTTAGGGTTACTTTTGCACCGCAGTATGACCCTTGAATTAGTGCCAAAATCAATCCAAAATGGCATATCATCAAAATTTGAACAGAGCTTAAGGCACCTCAAATTGGTAAAAATGTGATTAATATGAACACATTTGATTGTTGAGGATAAAAAGTATACTATTTATCAAATTTCACCTTCATACATGTTGTTGGGAGGGAGAAGGAAGAGTTATCGACCTTAAAAAAGGGGTGAGGGTACACGAGATGAGGAAAATTTTTTATTGTAGTGTCATGTGATAAAATGAGCCAAAGTGACTAAACTTTTCCAATTTTAGCTTCCCAAATACGTTTGTAGGGGAGTTGTGGCAAAAAAAGGGTTTTTCAAGGAAGTTTTGAGTCATGAAATACCAAATCGACTTAGAAAAGTCAAACTTTGTATGTAGGGTTAGTTGGTGACCAGAATAAGACCTCTTGGGTTTGGGTCAAAATAGATACAAAATGGTGAATCATCAAAATTTGAGTAGAGCTTGAGGAACCTAAAATTAGTAAAAATTTAATTAATACGAACCCATATAATTATTGGAGATGAGAAGTATACAACAATCCCCATTCATCTCCATACATGAAGTTGGAGGGGAGAAGGAGTGAAATGTGGTGAGGGAGATGGAAAATTTTTTATAGCGATGTCATACAATAAAATGAGTCCAAGTGATTTATCTACTCTAATTTTAGCTTCCCAAGTGAATTTTGAGGGGAGTTAGAGCAAAAAACGCATTGTAGAGGGGAAATTACTGAAGACACTTTCATGAATCTTCCGTATCTTCTCAGAGAATTCAACTAGAAAGGTTAAACTTCTTGGCACCAAAATATGACCACTTGAATTTCCAAGTCAAGTACCCCTCTTCATTTTCAGCTTACTCTCAACCTACTCCTTGATGGGATTGTATAGATCTCTGGCTCTACAAATTTCAACTTATTTATTTTTAGAAGAGTAAGAATACAGCACTTCTAGAATTTAATTTCATTTCAAGTAAACAGGGTGAGGAGAGTCAGAATTGATTTTGGAGCAAAAATAATTTTCGGCTCCAATTTTTTTTTTTTCATATCGATTGAATATTTGAAAAATGGAACTTACACCTGAGGATAATATATTCTGTGGATAAATGATGAAAAGCAATAACTGCCTAACTCGATACTTCTCAAGCAGATATTTCTTAACTGGAATTTTTAGCTGAGTTTTTAACAAAACGATAGCTATTACAGCCTACCTGATTTGGGAAGGGAAGGTCGGGGGAGGGTGGGGTCTTCAAATCTTTGCGTTTCAGACCATTTGTAATCATCTGGCAAATGTCCAACTTTTTGGTATATATATATATATATTTTTCCCCCACGCGTAGCGCCGGCGAGTATTCATAAAATTCGCTCAAAATTTGGTGAGAGACTCTTCTTGAAAATGCGCAAAAATAGTTTTTTTGTTTTTTCGATAAATTTCAAAATGGCGGATCACTCAAATTTTGAGGGGGGCTGGAGAAGGGGCAAATAGCTCAAATTTTTCGTTTTTGATTTCATATGAAAGTCACGGATACTAACATATCCAAATTTCAGCTTCTTGTGCATATTGAGAGGAGTTAGATCAAAAAACGGCTTTTTGAGGAAGTTTTGAGTCATGAAATTTCTTGAATCTTCCATATCTCCCCACCAAATCAAGTTAAAGGTCAAATTTTGTGTGTGAGGTTAGTTGGTGACCACAATATGACCTCTTGAATTTGGATCAAAATGGATTCAAAATGGCGGATTATCAAAATTTTGAGTAGAGCTTGAGGAGCCTCAAGTTGGTAAAAATGTAATTAATATGAATTCATATGGTTATTGGGGATAAGTTGTATACTATATCCCGAATTCACTTCCATACATGATGTTGGAGGGGGAAGGCGGGGTTACCAACCTAAAATAGTGGTGGGGGTACAGGAGGGGTCGAAAATTTTTTATTGCTGTGTCATATGATAAAATGAGCCCAAGTGACAAACGTATTTTGATTTTAGCTTCCTCAGTGATTTTGGAGGGGAGTTAGAGCAAAAAACGGCTTTTGGAGGGGAAATTGCTGCAGGAAATTTCATGAATCTTCCATATCTCATCACCAAATCGGCCTAGAATGGTCAAACTTTGTGTGTAGGATTAGTTTGTGACCAGAATATAACCACTTAAATTTGAGTCAAAATGGATCCAAAATGGCGGATTTACAAAATTTGAAGATAATTTGAGGACCCTCAAATAGTTATAATTTGAGAAATATGTGTTCGCATGATTATTTCATGGTAAGAAATACTACATTTGTGCCAAATTGAACTTCTTAAGTGTTTTTGGAAAGGATGGTAGGGGTTTTCAGACTTGGTATTGGGTGTGGCCTGTAGTGATGAACGGTTAAGCAAGGTTATTACTAAATCAAAACAAGCCCCAGTTAAAAACTCAGCTCCAGTAATGCGGCATGGCTGCTTACGTTTTTTTTTTTTTTATTTTAAAGGGTCAAATTTTGTAGAAAATTGAGAAATACCCGTGTCGTGAATATTCATTTTACAGAATTTCTACAAAAGCGGGTCAAATTGCTGAAAATCCGTTAGAAATTTATTTCAAATTGAGCACACAGCGTGCGAATTTTTTTCGAGGATTTTTTTCAATACGAAGAAGCCTGTTAAAATCTCGTAGGAAGAAACCCGTGCAACAAAGAAATAGAAAAAATTCAAGCTCGATTTCTAAACCCACGTTCACGTTTATATCATTATATTCGCGATTCGTTTTCCAATTTTTAACAAAAAAAAAAAAAAAAAAAAGAAAAAAGGAGAATGTGAGAGATTTCGTTGGCAATGAAAAGAAATATGTCGATATGATTATTTAAAATACTGTTGGCGGAAATATGGCGATGGAGGAGGGGGAGTGGTATTTCTAAGGATTTGATTTATACTTGAGTTACAAATGATTAATTGTATTTGATCTTTGTTATGGTTTCAGATATAATACTGCTGGGGGAAAGAGCTATATATGTGTACATTCTCTTACTTGTGATGTTCGAGTGGAAAGGAAAGATTGATCTCGTACATTTGACACATCACAAGTTCATCCTACTTCTACATATACACTTTCCCAACGGGAAGCCAAATAGTAAACAACTTCGAGCTAAGGCGAAACTAGACAACACATTGGTTAAAATGAATTAATTCGGTTTTTCGCCTTCGAGCGTTGATTTCCTTGGTTTTCGCTATTTAAGTCGTTGAAGTTCACAACTCGAGCTTAATTATCGCGTTTTCGTATCTTTTGTGCGGTGCTATTGTGACCCGTATCTTGGTTATTTGAGAAGTTTTCGTCAACCTCGTTCCAGCGTTTGTGCAGAATTTTGCTAGAGCGTACTGTAACGGAGCAGTCAACATCTATTATTTGAAATATCCCTTCGTCAATAAATAAGTACAGTTTTCGATCTCATGTAAATAAAAAATATAAAAAAATAAAATGAAAAAAATTGGTTCAAATGTACTATTACCTTTTTAATTAAGAAATTTCAACATTAAATTATTTCAATATTTCAAAATCTTCAAAATTTTATATTTTCCAGCCGAAATAATGTTTTGGAAACATTTTCACCATTATTCGTTAGCTTAACAAAATGGTGTTGAAGTTCTGAAACGAATTAGAAGCCGGATGTATCATAGCGAAGAGAATGGCGAATACAACTTCGATAAATATAATTAACTTCAATCTAATTACAAAGAGAAACAAAATTATTTACCCAATTTCGCAATTTAATTGGAATTTTGGAGCTTTGAAATCGACGAATGAAAAGTTTCCAAATTTAATTTACTTTTTGATATGGTAAAGCTTGACATTTAGAAACCGAAAATTTTCAAATTGAATATAAAAACAGATACGAGCTGTAAAAGTTGTCAACGATGCACGTTATTCTTCCGAACATTAGACAATGTCTTGTAAGGACTTTACAGTTTAAGAAGTAAGTTTGAATAACTTATTTGGGATATATGTGGAATGAATTGCCTATTATTTACCTTACGTGAGGCCAATGATGAGCGAGCTACTATATTGATGTGCCAAGTGTGTTTAATGAGAATTTTGATAATCGGTCATTTTGAATTCATTTTTATCCATATTAAAAAGATCATATTCCGGTCACCATCCAATTCTAAACACAAAATTTGGCCTTTCTAAGTTGATTGGTGAGGAGATATGAAAGATTCAAGAAATTTCATGACTTAAAACTTCCTTAAGAGCCATTTTTTGCTCTAAAACTCCCCTCAAAATATACTTAGGAAGTTCGAATTTAAATATGTTGGTGTCCGTGACTCACTCTTTCATATGAGATCAAAAACAAAAAAATTGAGCTATTTGCTTCTTCTCCAGCTTCCGTCAAAATTTGAGTGATTCGCCATTTTGAATTTTCTCACCAAGTTTTGAGCGAATTTCATGAATACCCACCGGCGCTACGCATGTGGGAAAAAATATATGTACCAAAAGGTTGAACATATGCCAGATAATTACGTACAAATGGTCTGAAACGCAAAGATTTGAAGACTTCACCTTCCCCCTCTCCTCTCTTCTAAATCAGGTAGGCTGTAACAGCTCTTGTTATGTTAAGAACTCAGCTAAACAAAAAAAGGAGACCAACGTGAATTTTTAGAATGGAATTCTCGAAAGGAGCATATTCAGACATGCAGATAGTGTCGTTAATTTCTCTACACGCATGACTTGTACCTAAGCTAGAAAACCACATGCATACTCTCGAAAATCCCTTAGTAAGTTGCATTTATGTTTGAATATTAGGATGGATCGAATTTCCTTTTTAACTGAGTTTTAATAAAAAAAAACTTAGCTATTACAATCTACATAATTTTAGAAAGATAGTCGGAGGAGGGAGGAATCAAATGTCTACATTTCAGAAAATTGGTATTTTTCAAAAAATGAAGGGTGCCGTGACAATGACAAATTTTAGCTCCTCAACTTCATTTTTAGAACTTAATTCTTCAAGGTTATAAAAAACAACGAGTTATAATTTTTTTTTCACGTTCCAACGTCATATTTTTAGTCTAAAAAATGAAAAAAATGTTACTTGCTTTTTTTTTAAATTCAGAAAATCTAATCAAGCTGCAAAATTTATTCCTGAAATATCTCCATCAGATTTTTTTTTTCTTCTGAAATGTAAAGAAGGGAGAAATAATGCGAGACTGTCGTGTTTTTTTTTTAATATCTTGATTTTTGAGCGTAAAAATCAAGTTAAAAAAAATGGCTTTCTAAACGTTAAATTTCATCGGTTTACGACCTTCATTTCCAAATTATCTCAAAAGTACTCTCAATTTTTGCAATATTCGCGGAGAAATTTCAGGAATTAGTTGGCGTTTTTTCATCATATACCAAGAAAGCAACAATTTTGGTTATTTTAAAATATGAACCACAAATGAGTGGTTTATTGGTTGTTTGCATAAAACGAGCTCTATTTAAGCTCTTTTGGACTCTATGGGCAGAATATGTTTCAATTTTGTTCCACAAGGGTTCTGAAAGTCTGAACTTCCTGACGCAAGAAGATCTACGCAGTGTCATTTTGAAACAAGAATCTGATGTTTTGGGAAGCTTTGTGACGTAAAAATTGAGCATATATTCCCTCTCGAGTCTGAAGTAACCTAAATTAAACCATACTGTGCACTTGACTAGCAGATTATAGATTTGTCATTTGTTTTTGAAAATCACCAAAATTGGTTCTTTTTGAAAAAAATAAAAAAATAAATAAATAAATAGAAACTAATTTAAACTTTGGAAATAAAGCTGGATTATAATTTCATACCTTGTGATTTTTACTTAACCCTTATTGAAGTGGTAAAGTTCAACAACTTATGTAACTTCGTGAAAATTTAATTGAATTTTTCTGTTTCTTTCAGGTAAGTGTATGGCTTGTGTTTTGTTTGAATTTAAGACATTTTCGTCGTTATGCAGGTAACATAATTATTTTACATTGTGATACCTTGGCAAATGATTCAGTGAGTATAAATTTTCACTTTCATGAACGTTGTTCGGAGATGGTAAAGTTCGTTCGTTCATACGAGAACGCGAAAACCAAATGAACGAAAAGTTCGCGAATTTTCAAGAATAAAGTGAATACAAAAATGAAGTTTTTTTATGACCAACCGAAGCTATATAGATTACCAACTTACTGCAATCTGAAAATTAAACAAAAAACCCGAGTAGGACCAATTCCTCACTATACGATCGCTGCGAGCTTGTGATCTAGAGTTTCAGATTTGACTGGTTATTTTGAATTTTTCGTGTGATATAGTTGAAAGGATTATTGGTTGTTATTTTAGCTCCAAATTAAAAATGTGTCTTTTCGATTGTGGCGCACCTGGCGATCATTTTTGAACTAATTACATTACTCTTATGGGAGTGCAATAACTTTGTATTCTACAATCGTGACTTTCTGACGAACTATGAACTGAACGATCATGAACGAAACAAACATACAAAACAATTTTCATGTTTTTTCATTACAATATTACCTATGTGATAAAATGTGAATGTGAATGATGTGAAATTGTAAATGAAAATTACAAAAATTTGCAAAATAACAATTCAGAGAAATGACAAATTGTTCTTGCTTTTTATTAAAAAGAAAAGTGAACTTTTTTGAATGAGTTCCTCCAAGTTCATAAACTTGGACTAAACGAGTTCTTAACCTTAAATATAACGAAGGAACTTCAAACTCGGCAATTTTTCCAGCAAACGTGAACTCGTTCATTTCTGTCGTGTATTTTGTACATATCTAACTTTGACAGCTGGAAAGTTGGACATATAGAATATCATACAAATAAATTTCCGGACTAACTGAAAAAAGTCCTTTAATATTGGTGAAATTTTCGTACGTATACTCTGTGCTGAACAGAAAGTATCTCTGTTAGAAACAGAAAATTCAATCTTTTTTTTTTTACGAAAATATGACATGTGGGAAATTTAGATTACTATTTTTTCATTAAAATGTACATAAGCAGATAGTTAGTTACATAGAGTTCGTTGGCCAGTTGATTTTTTATGGTGGTTCTTGAACAAACTTAAGTAGTAAATTTGAAATTTTTATTTTTGTGATGGTAAGGGAGCTGGTAAATAAATTTCTCATCACCTGGGCACCAAAAGCCGGAGATTTACTGAATCTTGTCAGTCGTTTAGATAGATGCTCGCTGCATCTTCATAGAATTCTCAGCCTTTAACAAACATCTAGGAGTACAAGAAGCTTTGTGAATTGGAAAGTAGAATAATTTCCAGAAATCGAAATTACTTATTTCATTCATCTCCTCAAAAGGGCAGAAAACACCTTCTCGCTTTAAAAGTTTTCATTTTCCATTTAATCAGTTAAGAAAACCAAAATTAAGAAATGTTAGTTTGGATTGAACTACTCTACCACATAACATCACGATCGAAAATTTTTGGTCTTTGAGGTTCCTGTAACTCCCTTGCAATTTTGGTGAATTATTATCCTTTGTGAAATCATAAATCAAAAAAAGTACTTCTAGAGTTGACAAGAAAGAAAAACTTGCTTTTGTAGAGCTTTGCGTCCCAACTGCTTCTCACAGATAAAGTTGTGTGGCCAAGTACTATATAAGGACTTGGCCATTTGGGAGTCATCACACACGCACAGCGCTCTTATTTTTGTCATTTGCGGCTATACCTGCGAGTGTCAGATGTCCGGGATGCTCGCTGGATTCTATACTCAACAAAAATCCGATAAAGGTATTTTACTACTAACTAGCATGTTATTTTTTATCCTACTGGTAAATCTACAGGTAACAATCTCAAATGAATATAATCACTATGTATTGAAATCAAGATGTAAATTTTTTGGATGTAATATCAGAGGTGCTCCTGTTAATTAATTTGACCAAGCTATCACTTTTTATTTATTTATAGTGCAATAAATTGGTCGCCTATTGTATTGGAGGAGTCTAGGTAGTGTAATAAAAGAAGATTCGCTTGAACAAAGATGATAGTAAGTGATCAGCTGTTATAAGGGATCGAGGTAGAGCAAGAATAGAAAGGTTCGGATGCCTCACTTTCATTAGCACGAAAGAATAGAAATTTGATTTTACTTGATTTCATTTTGTCTGAGATCTTGGAGTTGGTTTGCGAAGTGACCAGAGACGGGTCCCCTAGTTATTATTTAATTCAATGAAGTACGTATTTAACACTTGATGAAAAATTTGTGATCTAATCTCATCCAACGAAATTCAGTCAGATAAAATTTAGGTCCAAGTTTTGAATAGATCAATTTTGATTTTAGAATGTTATTCAAATGAAATCAAATTAGATGAAATCAGATAAATTTCATAGCATTGAATCAATTTTCCTTTATCAAATTTGAATCATTTGAATGGGCAGTGCCACTGGTATGGCATATATGTTTAATAAGTTGCCTATATGTTCTTAAGGAATTGAATGCGAAACACACAAGTAATGGAATTTGTTTGCAGTAGAGATGAATAAGTTGCATACCTTCGCCTTGAATATGACGATTACTGAAGGCGTAGTTACACAACTTATCATGCGTATATGTGACATAAGTTGTCTACTTTTGGCTGAGGATTGGTTATTTAAGGAATAATCTACGCAATCCCTTCGGCACTCATGTTGGATTGGTTGTATGTGACAATCATAAATTATCATTTTGAGCATCGAGTTATGCATTCATGTAGCACATTAATTAGGTAAATCGACTTTCATACTATGAAGTACGAGTTCGAAGATAGGAAATTCACCGCAACAGTTATCCTCTCGAGATTTCCTCCACTAAACGAAGATGGAACGTTGCGCCTACTATACCGTACATTAGATTCGAATCGATAAGGGATATTCGATGGAGGCAATTTGAGTCGAGTTCATTTGTCGTCATTTATTTACAAACATCCGGAGTTTTCGCGAAACATTTAATTCGGGTTACGTTGAAACGTAATTAAGAGCCATCAAATAAAGCAAGAACTCTCGATAAAACCTCCGAAAAGTGTTTACTGATTAACAGTCGAGCCGTATATTCAACGGTACAAAAGGATTGTGGGTGAAAAGCGCACAAACTTGAATGAGTCCGATATAAAGCGCGTTTGTCTGAATAATACCTCAACAAATACACTCGAAAAGAGTCTATTAATTAAGTAGCGACGCAGGAAATTAGCGTATAAGATGCAAAGAGGGTGCGCATTTAGAGTGAACGAGGTTCGTTGACAAAGCCGGTGCGGATATTTGTTTACGTTTCGCGTATTGAAAAGATAAAAAGAGAAATAATTAATTCCCGTATGGGTGACGATTCTTTTAATCGTCGCTATACGCTCAATTAAAAGCTTTAAATATTGATTGCGCGATGACATATCGTAATAAATAATTTTAATGAAGATTAATTTTAAATTAAACGAGTGCTCGATGGCCTCTCGTTTAGTCGTTAATCATTAGCTCGTTGATCGGGATATAGCGAGGTTTTTTTACGCGAAAAAAATGTAAATAACTATGTTTATATTACGAGTTACGATTTTAGCTGGTATATTTGCATAATTCCATATTGCGCGCAGTCAAAGAGATTTTCAATTTTTTATACATTTTTTCCACCGCTGTTGTACCGGGTGCTTTTGACAAATGGGACGTGGAATGCAAATGGTGCCAGTTCAATGTACCTGTTGTACGCGAACGGTGTCAAATACGTCGGTATTAGTCCAGAATTACTTTTCGTGAATTTTAATGTTTGTCATAGCTTTCTCTGGTATGTATGCGAATTTTCGCGAAACCCTGTCGCACGAATTGACGTTCAACTTCGTCGGTACCGACTTTCATCAGGTTACACAATAGAAATAAGATCCTTTTTATCCGAACTCGCGAAACTGTCGACACTTTAGCTCACATAAGATGAAATTTAACATGTGTCTGGAAGCCAGAAAGCATTGTCATCGGTGATAATCATCGCGTACATTGCGCGTGTATTCGTTGCCGTGAAATTAATCATCGTTGATTTATGCTGCAAATGGGAATACAAAAGTTACTGCAGTCGTCATTACCGGTCTTAGTTTGCGTTTTTAATGTAAACGCGTTGAGTGAGGCTTACAAAATAGGATGGGCAGTTAAGGGGGATTTTATCGCGGAAAATGTAGCCGTGCGTTTGTTGTTCTAGTCGTTAGCCTGTTTTATAGAAGTAGCCTCGAGGCAAAAATAATTTCCAGACACCCTTTTCTATTTTTTTGAATTTATTGAAAATTTCGAAAAAATTCGACAAAAAAAATTCTAATCAGAGGTGTGAAAAATTTTTAATCTAAAATTAATTTTTCCGGCCTGTCTCTGAAACTTGGACGTGGGGGCAACGTGCCCCTTTGCCCCAACTTCTCCTTGACCATGCCGCTTCGTGTATTATTTTTTTTTTTCATTTACGATCAGATATTTCGATTTAAGTTGGAAAAAGGCAAGCAGGCCCTTACTATGCAACTCTTAAAACATATGGATAATTTTTTTTGTTCAATTCTCTTTGTTTTCAAATTTATAATGTAATTTTTTTTTTAGCTGAGTTTTTAACAAAACGATAGCTATTACAGCCTACCTGATTTGGGAAGGGAAGGTCGGGGGAGGGTGGGGTCTTCAAATCTTTGCGTTTCAGACCATTTGTAATCATCTGGCAAATGTCCAACTTTTTGGTGTATATATATTTTTTTTTCCCCCACGCGTAACGCCGGCGAGTATTCATAAAATTTGCTCAAAATTTGGTGAAGGACTCTCCTTGAAAATGCGCAAAAGTGCTTTTTTTGTTTTTTCGATAAATTTCAAAATGGCGGATCACTCAAATTTTGAGGGGGGCTGGAGAAGGGGCAAATAGCTCAAATTTTTCGTTTTTGATTTCATATGAAAGAGTGAGTCACGGATACTAACATATCCAAATTTCAGCTTCTTAAGTGCATATTGAGAGGAGTTAGATCAAAAAACGGCTTTTTGAGGAAGTTTTGAGTCATGAAATTTCTTGAATCTTCCATATCTCCCCACCAAATCAAGTTAAAGAGGTCAAATTTTGTGTGTGAGGTTAGTTGGTGACCACAATATGACCTCTTGAATTTGGATCAAAATGGATTCAAAATGGCGGATTATCAAAATTTTGAGTAGAGCTTGAGGAGCCTCAAGTTGGTAAAAATGTAATTAATATGAATTCATATGGTTATTGGGATAAGTTGTATACTATATCCCGAATTCACTTCCATACATGATGTTGGAGGGGGAAGGCGGGGTTACCAACCTAAAATAGTGGTGGGGGTACAGGAGGGGTCGAAAATTTTTTATTGCTGTGTCATATGATAAAATGAGCCCAAGTGACAAACGTATTTTGATTTTAGCTTCCTCAGTGATTTTGGAGGGGAGTTAGAGCAAAAAACGGCTTTTGGAGGGGAAATTGCTGCAGGAAATTTCATGAATCTTCCATATCTCATCACCAAATCGGCCTAGA
>VFXL01000557.1:0-120001 GCA_009761765.1 Phenacoccus solenopsis | reverse complement strand
TAATGAAATGTAAAAAATCGATCACAAAAAGTATTCGTTACTTCATTTCTTTTTACGGAATTAAAATTGCTTCTTTACAATTTCAACCATAATTTACAAGATTATAATTGTTTTTAAACTATCAAGTTTCATTCCAGTTAATTTTGCAACACTGATTTGGGAAGATATGAATTTAAATCAATCAAATAACTAGTAAAAAATTATTCAAACCATAGAATTTGAGTCATGAAAGTCCTAAATTATTCATTATGTCATAACTCATAATGAAGTCAAATAAAATGAAATAACTAATTGATGTTTTTTTTTTCATGAAAGGGAATTTCGCGCTCGAGGTGTTAAAATCAGTTAGATACCGAGTATATATAAAAGTCAATGATAGAAGCACATACAATATTGAAAACTGGACATCTTTGAAATCAGATAAGTTTTCATTGTAAATTTGTCAGACTAACATAAGATTGAAAAGTGAACTGAATCAAAACTTAAGATTTCTACTTGGCTTATCGTATCCTATTCTAATAGTTGCCTTAAATGGGGGTAACAAGAATTTTTGAAAGTTGGAAAACCCTTGTATTAATGCACAATATAATAACACGATTTTACGCGCTACAAAATGTAGTATTTTCGTCATGCAATAATCATATGAACTCATATTTTTAAAATTGTAACTACTTGAGGTTCCTCAAACTATCCTCAAATTTTTACAATCCGTTATTTTGAATCCAAATTGACCGAAATTACTGGTAATATTCTAGTCATTAATGACCCTACATAATGTAATTAATATGAGCTCATAATATGATTATTGGGGAGAAGAAACACCCTATATCCTAAATTCACCTTCGCATATGATGTTGGGTGGGTTGTGCGAAAAGAACAACCAGTCACAAAGAAAAAGAAAAATACCCAGTCAAGTAGCGTGAATGGATTGGTAGACATTTATATCGAAACTCTAACCCATAGAATAATGATGAGTGCAAACAATCGGCGTACAGCATTACTCACCACTTTGAGCAATTAGAAAATTGTACGGTTGCTATATAATTTCCACGATTATGAGATTAAACAATGGATGGCTAAATCTATAATATGGAAGAAGAAAGTACTGAAACCATCTTATCAGAATATACAGCACTTAAACCACGAAAATGCCCACACTGCAAGAGCAATTTTCAGTATAGTTCAACTCTTGAACGCCACATTAAGCAGAAACATTATAATTGCTAATATTCTACGTCACTGACGCATACTATAATACGTTAAGTGTGTTATACAAAGTACAATACAATAATTAATTATTTCACATGAACTCTTTGAAAGAATGTGGATAGTGTATCTACACTGCGGCAACCATTTCCGCTACTTTTATTAGCATCTCTCCATTTTGGTCTTTAGTGCAGTGGCTTCACAATAGAACGACGGGTCCTTTCGAATCTTTTCTTTCTCTCATCATCTACCTACGTAATCGGCTTTCAACCCGCTAGCCATTGCACCTTGCAAAAAATTGGTTCGTTGTTTCCTACCCTTAACGACAGTGTGACAGACATGATTACCGCCCTATTTTACCTCCGATATGAAGTCAGAATGTACTAGATGACAAGTGAACGCTATTGGTATTAGCATAAGGAATAAATCGTCTTCGAATTATTAGTTTGGCTTTTCTTTAAACCACGCATCGCAACATTACCAATTACTTAATTTAAAATAAAATCGAAGAGCATCCAGTTCTCCTTGTACATGAGTTCATGGTAGGGCGAAAATCGAAGTAGATGAACTGAGCTAAGAACATGTACGCAGCGATTGAAAAAAATTTATTAAAAGATGGAAGTCAAATGCCAACACAGAGTTTTTTCTCTTGCATAAAAAAAAATTATAAAGTAGGCATGCAATATAATACTGAGTTGAGTATGCTAAATATCTACTATAAAAGGTATTATTGATTTCTTTGCGTTATAAATTCAAATAAAACTTAGCCGAATAAATCGGTATAAATAGTGTGATAAAAGGTTTCACGCTGCACATATGTGAGCAGAAAAAGTAATGTATAAAGAAAAAAATGTAAGCAGCTATACCACTTCACTGGAGCTGAGGGTTTAACTGGAGCTTGTTCTGGTTTGCTAATAACGTTGCTAAACCCTTCATGACTACAGGCTACACCAAATACCGAGTCTGAAAACCCCCACTCTACCCCTTTTAAAAGCACTTAAGAAATTCCAAATTTTGAGCGAGTTTGAATACCCGCCGGTGACGCGAGGGGAAAACATTTTATACATTACGACTTCCTTAAAAAACCGTTTTGCTCCACCATTTTGAATACATATTGATCCAAATTCAAGAGGTCACATTCTGGTCACCAACTAAACTACAAAGTTTGATCTTAAGTTGATTTGGTGAGGAGATATGAAGGATTCAAGAAATTTCGTGATTTAAAACTTCCTCAAAAAACCGTTTTTTGTTCCAACTCTTCTCAAAACGCACTTCAAAAGCTGAAATTTGGATATGTTGGTGTCCGTGATTCACTCTTTTATGTGAAAACAAAAACAAAAAATTTGAGGTATTTGCCCCTTCTCTAGTCTCCCTCAAAATTTAAGTGATCTGTCATTTTGAATTTTTTCGAAAAAACATAAAATTACTTTTGTTAGATTTTTAAGAAGAGTCTCTCACCAAGTTTTGAACGAATTTCATACATACCCATCTGCGCTACGCACGGCGAAAAAATATTTGCATACCAAAAAGTTGGAGATTTGCCAGATGATTACGAATGGTCTGAAATGCAAAGATTTGAAGACCCCACTCTCCCCGATCCTTCGTTTCCGAATCAGGTAAGCTGCAATAGCTATCGTTTTCAAGTTAAAAATTCAGCTAAAAACACTCTAATTTGTTCAAACAACTATGCTAATTCAGCTGTGCTTTAACTACACAGTTGTAGTGGATAAGGCTTAGTAAGTGAGATGTAGCATAATAACGATTTTGCCTTTGCCAATTTCCTTAAAAAAAACCAGTTCTGTCTTGAAATGTTAAGACTATGAAGAAATCTACCTCTAATAAATATATTTCACAAAAAATGAAAAAACTGCATACGAAGAAAATTTCAGGCGAATTAATCAATAAAAAATGAATGACTGCATAAAAACTCATTCTCATACAAGCTACACGAAAGTGTAATTCAAAATTTAATTCTCTGGTATCTTAGGTTGTTGTTTAGCCATGGTACATAAATTTGAAATACCATTACCCGACATAAAAGGGCCATTATACGCCCACGTGTACTACGAGTCTCACATTATTAATAATATTTTGGTACCTAAATGTACCTATCTCTGATATTTTGAAACCCCTGTTTGATAAATAATTTATTACGAAGCGTTTAAATTTCCAGAACTTTATCACACGCTGACATTTGATAGCTTTAAATGAACCTAACCTAGTTAAACAGGAAAACTATTAATTCGAAAAAGGATGTTAATTACTTCACTTCTGCGGTAGAGATAATTCCTTTTCGATTTGCGGCTATACTAATTTATCTAGTCCATTACCGTAAACATGGATGGGTACTTGTATCTAACTGACGTTACATGTTGAATTTCTATAGCGAGGAAAGAAACTGAGATTTAAAATTTAAATGGAACTAAGCTATTACAGACGACTAGATTTGAAGGATATAAGGTCCCTCAGATCGTTTATAGTCAATTGGTCGATGTCTTCCACGATATGTACATCTGTATAACTTGCTGAAAAAAATGAGATACCAAAGTTTGAATAATATTTTGTCAACGTGATAAGGATAAACATAAAAATTTTTTGGTTCATCTAAAACAGGTAAACTATGCTGTTTACATTGCGCTATATTTCGAAAAGGTTTCAAAGACTTGCACTCCATACTGCATCACATATTAAAATGGATGTCCTTAGTTATACTTACAAGTGTCGAAAAATTAATTCTTTAAAATAAATTCTTGATGAAAATATTTTCACAAAAATTATACCTCGATATCCAAGCAAGGTAATGTGCGGCTTATTCTGAAATGTAAAGTATAAAATATAGAAGTTTATTATTGGCCAAAAATTAGTGACTAGGAAGGAACTAATAAAGAAAAAGAGGAAAAATAATTATGTTTTTTTTTTGTATGTTTGATTAATGATTGCGAACAATGTTGATTAAACACACGTTTTAAACATGTTTATAGATCACGATGCTCCTTTCTCACCAAGACAGCTTTAAATGCGGAAAAAATTTGGTAAAAAATTCAGTTTTTTTATTTATTTTATTATAACGATAATTTTTAAAGTTTTTGTTTCAAAATCCGAGCTATAGGCATTTCCTTTCTAAAAACAAAATAAAAAAGTTATGATAATAACAAAAGAGAATGAACACCAATTACCAGCGTGACAATTTACACAATTTACGTTGATGCTTTTCAAAAATTATATATTTTTATTAAAATTTGAAAGAACAATCCATTTTTTCCAACGTTTTTTCATACTTCTTCTATTACTCTTCCTCACCTTACCCCTTAGGGACCAATATTTTTTCATCAGTATTACGTCATGGTATTCACCAGAATTTGGAGCAAACACCATTCCTCTATTTGGCTTTCATCGTGAGATAATATTTTCAAAAATGTATTTTAGCGAAAATTTGTAAAATAAAATTCAATTTCTTTTTATATTAAGAGGTTGCTAAAGTGCATCCACTCGAGGTGTGAGGTGAGGAATGGAGTGGGAGATTATTTAAAATTTTTGAAAATTGAGTCAACTGCAGTGCGCGGACTGGCACAAAAACATCCGGAGTTCTAACTTTACTTGGGGTCGCAACGTATGAAATTTATTCCACAATTGTATCGAATTGAATTTATTTATATTAAATATTTTATTCATTTGCTGCGCATAATTTTATTAAAATTTCTTAGTGGACGTTACCTGAAAAAAATTGTGGACAAAGTAATGACGTATTTTTTCCATATTATTTTACATGTTTTTCATAATTTCTCCTCACCTACCTCTCCCCCCACCCAATTTTTGGTGAGTAATAATAATTAGATCGCAGATTTTACATTTTGGTGCAAACATCATAGTTTTATCTACCTTGGATGACGAAATAAAAATTTTTAATGTTGATCATGAAGGTAAATTTTTCTTCAACTTTTGTACTTCAGTTCTTTCAGCATGAGGAGTAGGCAACATATCAGACATGAGTGTTACATCTGTAGGCACACAGGTAAAATGAAGAAGGTTGCATTGAGTTTTGAGTTGCAAGCGTTACAACAACCTATATTGTATGCAACGTAATTCATATAAAAACATTAGACCTTGGGGATCACCTTCCCAAGGTTTAAAAAGCATAAATTTGAAATTCCCCCTCCCCCGCTCACCTACATATCTCCTACACATACTAAGTGAGCTGCAATAATTGCGACGTTCTCATTTAAAACTCAGCTAAAATTGATTTCGTAGGTATTTTATTAAAAATTAATTTCAAAATCATGAAAGAAGTTGATTTTAGTACAATATAAAAAACTGATTGAGTTTTAATATGATAAACTAATTTCGATCAGATATAAAAATCGATTTTAACACAGAATCAAAATTGAATTAGATTATCAGAAATTAAATTTTCATAAAATATCAAAACATTATAAATTATTTTAGTTTTAATACCGAAAAATGTTCAATTGATTTCAATCAAATATCGATAAGTTATTGCGTGACCGTAAAAAGTAAAAAAAAAAAAACCAATGAAAAAGTTATGGCAACTCCAAAACTACATTTTGTAAACTTCAATAAAAAATGTTCAAAAATTTTCAAAAATAGCAATAATTTTTCAGGGTACCTATGCGAAAAGCTGTATTTTTTTAATTGAGAAAAAAATTCTTAAAAATGAATGGGTAATTTGTTTTCGCGCGGTTGAATGTAGAAAAACGGCGTCATAATACTACAGGTCTAAGAACAACTCGTATCTCAAAACTTTAGACCTCAAAATCAAGAAAAAAACACGTTCCGATAAATAATTAAATTTTATTTCAAGCTCCAGTCACGTTTTTAATCGTTGTATTCGTCGTTAGAGCTACACCTCTACATGCTCACGAGTGAAGTTTTGGCTTGAACTTCAGGAAACTTTTTTATATAATATGAATCACGGTTACCTCTAAAATCCAAGTTTCAGTTGGTTTTATTACAATTACTCGAATAGTTGGGTGAAATATTTCACAACTTTTCTTCACTCTTGACAACATTCGTAAAACTTTGTATTACCTAATTACGAAGCAGGTACGTAAAGTAAGGGTGAATGTAATTTATTTATATTCAGACGTCACATTATCATTCGAGTACCTACAAGTAAAATTTATTTACGCGGATAAATTTAATTTTAAATCGATTATTTTGAATAGACTAACGATGTAGCCAAAGTAGTAGGTATTTCATTTCATCATCAATATAGTAAGTATACCTACCTATAATATGTAATATATGCACATAATTATTTAAACATAGGTAGC
This sequence comes from Phenacoccus solenopsis, assembly GCA_009761765.1. Taxonomy (NCBI): domain Eukaryota; kingdom Metazoa; phylum Arthropoda; class Insecta; order Hemiptera; family Pseudococcidae; genus Phenacoccus; species Phenacoccus solenopsis. The sequence continues at coordinate 113,504 of VFXL01000557.1, read as the reverse complement.
ACAATTTGACTAATAATTTACCAATCATATGTTGATTTATTACATCACCACGAAACTCGATATAATACAATCACGCTTAATGCATCTTCGATGTTCCAACGAGAAGAATAAACAAATATCTACAATGTAAATTCCTCCACCAAGAACTTACAAGATTTATGTAAAATTAATTACAGCCTCTTTGTTTCCTGCACATTCCTTGTTAATCCATTCACTGCACAAAAGCTAAAAGGATTTCTGTCCATAGATACCTGCTATGTAAAATTACAACTCGAGTGAATTTAATTGAAAGGGTTCGCCTATATATTTACGATAACCTAAAAAAACACCGTTCACCTTACAACATAATTAACGACAACAAGGTTGAAATAAAAATATCTTCGACAAACAAATTCCCATAATGGTGCCAAACAGAAATAGTAAAATCGATGAGCATGATTTTCTATAACAACGGTTATTCTGTACCCTTATATATATTCTGTGAACATCTTTCAAAGTAAATAAACTCAAAGTGCAAAATAATTCTTCTGGAAAAAGGAAAAGTTCAATCCGTGTATATACATAGTTGCTTTATTTCATTTGTGACGTTATTTACTGTAAGTTGACATCACTTTTTGTATAAGTCTTTCGTTACAAACGCCAACTAAAAGAGACAAATTGAAAGACATTTTTTTTTCAACGTTGAAAACAATTTTCGAGAATTATAATCTTTTCCTCGAAACATATCGGAATTAATTTTATCATTTAATTTTACACGCTTGTTTGCTCATTCGAAAGTAATTTTGTAAAACGAATTAAAAGCCCGGATGAAACGCTTTTTCCTTTATTGAACACCTCAATGTTGGACAGCAAACAAGTTACTTTATCGATAAACTTTACCCTCAATAGTTCAAATTATTTCCATGAAAGTTTACTTTGTAGATTGATCATTCAATATTCTCGAAACAAACTAAGCATGGTGTAGTTTTGTCATTCTGTCCTTGAAATAGTATATACTTCAAGCATTCAATTTAGTATCGAGATAAAAACATATAAAATTAAAATTAAGAAATAAATTTCAAAAAGTAGGAATTTTATTGAGAAAAAAATTGTAATAAAATAAAATAGTATCAGTTACCGAAGTTTTATTCCATTAAAAAAAAAAATCAAACGGGTAAATATCGTTACACAGTTTATCTAGATTTTATTATGCTTCCAAAATACCATTTTACATGTCAAAGAGACATAGGCAATGAATACATCACACCCTCATATATTAACTTGGCACGCAAAAACATCAAGTAACACCATTACTGATTTGGTAACAACTCCATGACATGCTAGTTCGCAAATTAATTACGTTAAAGCAAAGTTGCGAAAAAATTCAACATTTTGGACTAAAAATAACACACCCGCTCAAATATACCTACATTAAAATAAGAACCTATAAAGGCAAAATTTCAACTATATAGGTAGCGAAAATTACTTGCCACAGGATATAGCAAAATGTGACAATTATCGACATAAAGAGTAGGTATTAGTAATTATTCGAGGAGAAACGTGTTCAACGACGGTAGAAGGGAGCGAACAAGTCGAGGGATGAAGTGGTATTAAACTATATATAGTGGTAATGTTTAAGGGTACACTACCCGATGGTATCGATTGTCCGTAGTAAAGTTTGTACTTTCAGTCGACGCGCTTCGAGGTGGATTTTACACAGTTGTTTTCACCAGCGTAGGAATTTTTACCATGAACAATTTCCTTTAAAGTTTGTAATTTTTCATTAAACTGTTTAAAATGTCGTTCGCGTTCAAAATGAAATTACACGATGCATTTTAGATTTGAAATTTCAAAATAAACTGAGAATCAGCTCTTTATGTAGAATTATTACAGATGAACGAAATATTTTCTTATTAGAGAGTTACTTTCATGTTACTTTTACTTTCAAGCGCGTGAAAATAAAGAAACCGAGTACTTTAATGACGATATAGCTACATATAATTACACGATAATATGGAAACTCATCGAAAAAAGATCAGTAAAGGGAAACTTAAACCTAATCACAACTTGGAAATCACACTGGCGGCAAAAATTTCAGAAAGATTAAAATGTAAATCGATAGAGGTATAGATTTAAACATGGCGAAAGTGTATACGCTTCACGTGGATTAAAAAGATGGCTCGAAGCTAAAGAATAAAATTTTATCTACCCTCGTAAATTATTTGCGCTAGCTCGCTGAAAGAAAATGAGAATTCGAAACCCCACACACGTTTAATCCTTTTCAATAGAAAGGTGTATGCCATGTATTCGTTAATACAGGACACCTATTGTGCTAAATAAGGTTGTCTAAACTTGCGCGAGATATATTATTTCTGTTAACCTTATAATCCGTTCAAATGAAGAAAATTTAATATAGAAATCTTCAAAGCGAAATTATGAGCGATATTGGTGCTGTCGATTTTCTAAATGTAAACTGAATGATTATTTTCTCCATAATAATTTTTTCAATGATGAAAATCGAAAAATTTTCAATTATGATTGTTATTATTAATATAATTTGAATTGAAGAATTGATTAAAACTATAAACTTGAGGTATTGCGTACGTAAGAGAATGAGGTATGGACATTCGAGGAGGTTATGGTGGATTGTCAGTTGATCCTAACGTGAGTTGCCGAGTGAAGGAAGTTGTCGTATGATTAGATGACTTGGATGAGAGAAGAGTGCTCAATACTAAATTTGGAGAGAAAAACTTACTTTCCGCGATTAAGAGCGGAATTAATGATTCAAGGAGCAATGGAATTACGGATCGAACGAAGTTTGTTTGTTAATGGAATACTGCTATATTGAAGCAGCCAAAATAAGCGAATTGAAGCTTTTCAAATCTAATGTTGGAGTAGGAATTTAATTTATATAATTTTAAATGATTGCAATCTATGAAAAAATATTACATAAAGGAAAAGATAAATAAATAATAAACATAAAAAGGTATTGATTGTGTTTTTTGTCGACGAAACACTATAATTATCAGCTAATGCAGGCATGGCCTATCATGACTTATAGAGCTTTATTCCAGAAACGACGTAATATTTTTGCATTGCAATGATCAACTGTGGCTCAAAATGGTGCTTCACATCACCAGAAGTAGAACCGAATAATAAAGCGCACGTTACTTTAATTCTCTGAACACCAAAATTTTGATGAGCATCGTGGTTTTTTTGTGAAGTAATGAAATATATTTTTATACGCAATTTTATGGTTGTGCTTATATGTATGCGCATTTCCTACAGCTTTTATGAAGCACGTGAAAACTTGGATGTCAGTGCAAAGTGAAGTAACCTATTGTTTTTACATTCTATTCCACTTTCAAAATCACCGGTACCTAGTGTGGTTTCATGAAATAATAATTTATTTGCCAATGTCGACTTGAATTCGCTTTTTATGAAATTAATTTAAATTAAATTGACTCAGCTTGAAAGGGTTTGAATTTTAATGAAATAAACTAAATTTTAAAAACATGCCTACAAATTGTTTTGAGAGTAAATGGTTTGAATCAGAGAGTGATAGGCCAGATAGTAAATAATGATTGAATTTACGACGGTTTGAAAGCGAGAGCAAGGAAAACATGAATCTAAATTCTTCGACAACTATTTGAATCACGAACTTTGTTCGATTGTTCGTTTATACATTTCTTCAGTGAGAATGTATAAGAGGCAGAAATAATTTCTTGGTGACAAAAGTAAAGGACATGTAGATTGATACCAAGGGTACGAAAGAAAAAAACTGAGGATATACGTGAAAAATATTAGGTACCAAAGATTACTCGTAATAGTTGAAGTTGGATTTTTTACAAATAAATCCATAATAATAAAATAGAAGAGAGTTTCACCTTATAATAAGATCCTATAATTGAGCTCTTTCACTACTTTTGAACCTTTTTATTGTTTGTAGCATTAAGAGGTTATATCTCATGAAAGACAGGAATAGCAAATACGTATACGATAGATAGGGACGTAAGGCCTTTGGGTAGTAAGGCTGGTTACTAGGTTTCATCTCCTGTTCATTCATTTATACATGACTGATGATTGATAGCTCATCACATTCGATTAAGTCTTATTTTTCTCCCCACACTACCCCTTTTCTAAACCACAGTAACCGTGAATTGCTAAGAAAGGGGACTTTGCAACAAACATTTTTTTTACGCTGTGATGTAAAATAACATAAAATTTACAATTATTATGAAGTTAAATAATAACATGTTTTGCGATTATATTAAGAAGTTCTTTTTACTTGAGCAAACGAAAACTACAGCCATCGTCGTTACATCCTATACCTTACGATTTTATGTACCTATAGTTATTATGTTACCATTGTTAGGTACCTACTATATTTACGCATATCAATATACGTTATATTGCTTTGTTGATCTCAATTATTGACTATTATTTCCACCTATCTATTTACTTTTTTTTTGCTTTTCTTTTCATCTAATATTTTTGTTTATAGTAAACTAAAGAAAATAGGGCGTATACGTCAACATAGAAAGAATAAAGTCGACACTCAAATTTATCGCCACACTACATATAATAAAAGATCAAAGACAAAAAAAATGAAGAACTTATTTCAATCACCAGCTTAAGCAATATGAAGACTTGGGAGTAAAATTGTAATAAGAGAAATTACATCGACAGAAAACATATAAAGAAGTAAGACCCCCCTCCTCCCAAAAAAAATATATTTAGTGGTCTATGGTTAAAGTGGCATCAGTTTGCACATTCCTTAGAAGTGCATCTAATGTCACATTAATAACATCACGATGGTGAACGGAATGTATAATTTCATAAGTTTCATTAAAAACGAATTTTCAAAATGAGCCACTTTACCTGTAAAAATAAAAAAAATGAGGCTACTACGACCGTAGACCGAAAATTTTTTTTTATAAAAAAATAGAATATAAGTGATAAAGTGGCATCACCCAAATAACCACACCAATGACGTCATGACACATAGCTGAATCGATGAGCAATGTGATGGTAAAGTGGCATAAAAAAAAGATGCCACTTTGTGAAAAAGATGCCACTTTTCTGGTAGACGACGAAAAATGATGCTACTTTGTCCATAGATAAATCTATATTTACATGCCACTATCTTTGTCAGGTCCTAGACGGTAGATATCAAACAACGTTGCGAGACCCGGTCTTATTTAAAGAGCTAGAGATGCATGCGTGAGCTTTTTAGAAACCACTTCAACACAGCATTTTAGGAACCTTTAAAGGGGTAAGACAAATTCAAAATTCACATATACAACTGATATGCAACGGTTCTTATGCGACACGCATCAGATTTATTAGTATCCTTGTCAGGACCAGGTGGATCTCCCTAAGAGAGCACCGTATCCAGGGCTTCCCAATGTTTTTATAAAAATAAAAGCTATATTTGCTCAAATACACACATAAAATGTTGCGAGACCCCTCATTCAACAATTTTTGCACCTTAAATAGAAATTATAATTAAAAGGGGAAAAAATTATATTAAGAAAAATTATTTTAAAATTAAATTTATTATTTTGAAAGAAATTATTTTTTGTTTTAATAAAAGGAAAAATTAAAATTAAAAATAAAGTAAATAATATTACTTATTAATAAACCAGAAAATTTATTTGGAATTAACGTATGATCGGGTCTCGGAACGATAGCAGCATTTCCAAGATCGGGCCTGACTTTACCCACTGTAGCATACCTATCTATATATATACATATATGAAACCACGAAGTTAGATTTTTTTTTGATTTTCTCTAAAACAAGACTCTTTGAGTGCATCATTGGCTTATTTGATTCTGAATGAGAAATAAAAATTGTTTCCAATTTATTCTAACATAGAATACAAAATTTATTGAAATGCACAATAATGAACTGTAATACTTATTATCAAGATCTATGCGATACTAAGATGAAAACGAATCTAATGAATATATTTATTTCCGGGGCTATAATATTCCGTCAGTTTTGGCAATAATTAATTATCTGTGTGCGCGTATTGTGTAGCAATAAATATGAAAATGACAAAAGAGAATCAGCTTACATGAAATTTTCGAGATGAAATATTTTAATAGATAACGTGAATAATTCGCAAATACATATTATACGAAATAGATGCATACCAATGCATTTGTTGAATACCTACTAGCAACGATACAAAAATACATACGATATTTAACCTGAGGTTAATAGTAAAATATTCCGAGCGCGTATGTATAAACTACTCGTATAACGTATATACGTATACAGGGCCATAAAAGCTGCATATAAACTTTTTACTCAAAAACTTCTTAATCCCATGATAATTCACTGTATCCTACCATTACATACCATAGCCTTGCATAAATTGCAAAAGTATGCGAATAAGATGAAAAATTATATTACAAACGTAGGATAAAAAGAGGAAACTCGGAAAAATGAGAATATTAGGTTAAAGGAAAAAAAAGAAGCGAGCTTTTGTATATTCGTACACACTGGAGTGTTTCGAGTAGTATAAAAGAATAAAGAATTGCATGGAAAGTTCAACATCAAGAATCCGCATCACAAATTTACGATAATTAATATGAAGTATCGAATTAACTACCTAGTACTCATGCATAATTAAAAAGAAAAAAAAAAACAGCACAGAATTTAAACATGCATTATTGTTGTAAAATACCGATACGAGCAAGAATGTCGATGTAGTCTGGAAATTTTAGTATAATTAAAATAAATAATCTAGTAAATCTAGACTTTTTTACGAAAAAAATTCCAAGAAAGATTTCTCTCATAAATTTGTAGAAACTAGCTTCTTTAATAACATAATTGAAAGTCTCTGATTTTTCGCTATATCTCATCAGGATTTCACTATAGAGAAAAAATATTTCAGTGCAGTTTTGCTCTACATTAAATTTGCTATAATTTTCATACAAATGTTTTTTGCTACGATCCATAGGTGGAGAGTTAAGGATGTTTGAAATATGATACTTCAGTAGATCTAAGTAGGAATATTTTCATGTAAGTAAAATGCATTTAATCTACTACATGATTATTTATGCATAATTGTGTAGCACCTTCTACTACATACTAACTCCATGGTTGTCCCAGCTATCTTTCCCTACTTTGATACAAATTTACACCGAGGATGAGTTGAATATATAAAATACTTTAAAAATTTTTATTTCTCATTTATTTAAAAAAAAAAGTTAGTTCAAAACTATAGAAAATATCAAAATAATTCAGCCTCTTCTTCGCCAGTTTTTCGTCATCTGTAATAGATAAGAATAATTTCACACCACAAATGTTAGTGATAAATGCAATTTGTAAAAAATACAGAAGTCTTTCATTCGCACATATAATGACACGTAGCATAATTGAATCAGTTGTACTGGAGCTCCAAAAATATCAAATTTCAAACACCTTTAACCCCCCATCTATGGGTCAAAGAAAAAAAAATATTATACAAAGACTGAAGAAAATTTAGTATAAAACAAAATTGCACTCAACTTTTTTTTGCTCACGATCAACTCCTGAGGAGTTATAACGAAAAACACATTATTCAGAGAGTTCGAACTCCTCCTGTGAGATACGCACAACACCTAAAAATGGGGACTTCAAGCATGCTATTAATGAAGCTAGTGAAAAAAAATCTTTGTTGAGAAGTTTCCCCTAGACGACCCTTACATAGTCTAGATTTATTGGATTAAAAGTGAAAATTCAATAAAAATTATTAGCATAATATAATAAATAACGTTTGCTCTACAAATTCCAAATTGTCAACCGCTCTATCGCGGATATACCATCGTGATAAAACATATTTTCTTAAAATCATTCTTCCGCGATACTTCCTTATCGCCTTTTCATGATAAATCATCGCTAAAATAATATTTTGACAGAAGCCGATGTAAACAACAGATGATTTTGTAAACAGCGAGATAAAATGTTTGCCTACGAACCAGCACTGCTACTTTTAAAATATTAAGCATAATGCAGAAAAGAAAAAAAGTTGACTTGGCTAAGGATTATTCTGCTTTAGCCTTAGGTAAACGCTAATACCCACGTATAAAGCTATGAAAAAATAAAATCTCCGTAAAAAGCTCAAAAAAGTAAGAGATTTCACATTTCAGGTTTTAACATTAAGCGGATACCAGCTCTTAACCATCTCTTTACATTTACAAAGCTGACCTAATTAATAAAATACACAGAAGAGAATTTTTAACTCGCTTTTCACGTCAGAACGGGTATATTTTAATTTCGAAGCGGCGAAACGAAAATTCCACCATCATCCGGTTCATCAGCTACGAACTATTTGAATATATTATATTGATAAATTCGAGAGGATGGAAACTTCGTGAATATTTTTCACATCATTGACAATACAACTTATATATCGTTTCCGGCGGCGAAGACATTAATAAAAATATATTTCTAAACGAAATTTCAACGAATGACAATAAAATCACGCTTTGCTTCTTTTCATCGAAAAAAGGATGATTTTTTTTCGAATACCGGCTGCGTAGTATTTTTAATAATTTTCTCTTCAGCTCGGGATCGCGAAAAAAATGATGAAAAAATTATTAAACAGCGTGAAAAAGTTGCTACCGTAGGTTGAGTTGGTACTGTTAAGTAGTCCCATATTGCGAACACCTTTTATATTTTCTTTTCCGCCTTACTAGTGTTTATTAAAAATTTATACGTTCGCCTGTCACCTAATGATGGCATACGAATTTTTTTAACCTCTTCTTTCGCCCGTTCAATAGCTACGACGATGAAATAGGAGAAATTTACCAATCTTTTACGCTTCGTACGAAATTAAATGGTAAAAAAAACACCGAAGGTTAAATTCCTTCCGCCTTTTCATTTTTTATTAAAATAAAGAAAATATCGCGAAACGTCTCCGCATCATATGTATTAGAAGAATTATTACGTAACGTAATGCGTATTGTCTAACCACACCGCCGGTTTTTAATAGTATTAGATTTACGGCGTCTTTATATGCAATTTATTAAACGCCTTTTTCTTCTCGACATACGATTGTGGAATAAGAAATATCAAATTTAATTTATATTCCAATTAGATTATAAAACCAAGTAACTATGTTATTTTGTGTAGCAAAAGTTGACTCGCAAAAAATCTGATTTGAAGATGTCTCCCTTCATCGCGCCTCTATTATTATTCTTTCTTCGACAATAATACGAGTTTATTTAGATTCCGTTTCAGCGAAGGATTCGCATATTTTTACAATATAAAATAATATAACGTAATTTAAAAATTTACATTCCCACCATATCTGAGATGAGGAAGAATTTATTTTAAAAATGACAAATTTTTGATTTTTTTACAAAAAAAAGAATCAACATTTTCTTTTATTAATTACCTGTATTGTTGTTTAGGAGTGCAAAAACATTTATGCAGCATTTGTTTTGGTTTACATGAATTTTACAAATATAAGAAGGTAGGATTGGATATTGGCATTTTCTGAGACTTGACGTAGGTATGAGGGCGCCACCGTCGCTCTTTTAAAATAGGTATTGAAAAGGAGGAACTATGAGCTGATTACATTATTAAAGAATTAATGTTCAGTATTATTACTGACTGGTTTGATGTTTTTTCTTCAATATTTAACTTTTACGAATTTCAGATTTTATTATCATACGTTACTTATTCATTTCTTTTAATAGTAAATTCGTAACTTGTTTGATGTTGAAATGTATGGTGAGTTGACCCTGAAAGTACCATGTTGGAATAATGACGTTAAGTACCAGGTAGGGTTATATACAACCCTGCTTAATATTGGAACATTAAGTACCAGGTGGAGTTATATATGATCCCAAAACACAGTATGTTCAAAAAATAATAATTGATGATGGCACCTCATAAAGTACCTGGTGGGGTCCAACGAATTAAACATTCCACGCAGAGTGGCTAACTCTAGCAGATTTTTTTCGAGTTGCAAAATCGAGGTGATTGAATATAGCAGTGTTACCTTTCTATGAAAAGAAAAAGTATATGATTCGATGCACACCTTGTATGATTGGGGTAATATTTAATAGCATTTTTAGAGGTGTATCATGATGTGAAAAAATTGCAAATTGTGAAATTGCTAGTTATTCTGATATTTATTAGCAGATAAAATTGGTTATGATGAAATTGGTATTTTACCGATCTTGAACTTATGAATGCAGCGATAGAGCCTTAGAAGTGGAATTACATTCAAATAAAAAAGACAACCATGAGCTTCATAGATAGAATTCGAGGTGCTAAATTAAATTTTTTTTTCGCTCGTAATCTCTAAAAATGTTTCTTTTACATTAAAAAATTGCTACACTAATTTTCATATTTAAAAAATAATTGTAAGTAGGAAAGCATTGAGATTTATAAATTCAATTTTTCATAAAATAAATGTAAAAAACATTTTCAGTTTTTTTTTTTTTTTTTTTTTTTTATACCGGCAAACTATAACAAGCATATTCCATAACTTTCTTTATTCCAATAAATTGATTTTTTTTTTTAAATTAAAGATGGTTTCCATTTTAAAGTGTAATTTTCACATTAAATAAAATGCTGATTTTTCAATTCCCATAGGCCACTCAATAATTTACTTTTTTGATTTAATTTTTGAGATACAATTTTTTTTAAATGAAAATGAATAACAGTGAAGACTACATAAACTTGAAATTGAAAAATGTGAAAGTTGAACCATCCCAATGCCTATGCATGCATATATGTTGTACAATTGATGTGTGAGGAAAAAAATTTTCAATACTATTATTTCATCCCTTTGTGGACAAAATTATTTCCATAAATTAATACATTAATTAATAGCAATTTTCATAAAAGTAAGTGCTTCTAATATATTGTGCATATCTGGATATATGATATTAAAACAAGTGAAATTTTAGAAACTCCTTTTATAAAGTAAAATCTATGGCACTTTTATAGTTCAATATCACCAAACTTTCTGCAGTCTAGAACCGAAATTTTATTCTCGATGTAGCAACACTTACCACGCAAAATATATCAATATGTTTTGCAAGTGCACGTGTATACTGTGCAGTCAAAGAAATCATGGGTTAGAGGGGAATTTTTAAGGGGCATACATTTTTTTTAAGGCGCGAGAAATTTATGAATATACTTCAAAATATAATTTAAGAAAATAAAAATTTTTTGGAATGAGTCTTAGCAGTTTAAGTAGTCATAAGCAATTTTATAAATTACATTTTTTTTTTTTTTAAATTCAAGAAATATATTTTTGCAGAAACTTACACGACGAATGTTATCATAGAAGAATTATAAGATTTAACAATATTTAAATATTTAAAAAAGTGAGCTAGAGGAAGGAGGATGTTCTGATCCACCCAGTATCCATCAGATGTACTATACGAGTACATGAAGTCAACTACATTCGGATATGGTTGGGTTGGAAAATCTCTAGCTATTGCTCGAAGTACTACGAATACAAAACCGCATAATACCCAAAACTACCTCAATCTACACTTTTTCAGCTTTTGTAGACACTAGACACTTTCTTCTTGCAAGTGCTTTGGGGTGGCTGACCCTATTACACATTCTTCCCCCCCCCTCAATCCTGTCATATACACATGTGAAATTAAATAGCAAAATTACGCGCGTAAACTAAGACATTTGCAATGTACAAGGATAATCCATCGGTAAATAGGTACTAGGCTGAATTTCAGAGCGAATAAATTGACGGATGCGTGTCATAGCATCGAATAAATTTTACGAATAGTAAAATTTTCTTCGGTTACGGGTGAAAATGCAATCGCAAACCAGGGTAACGTTTTTGTCTCCGAGCTCGTAATTTTCGTCAATAACACACCGTTTATAGGGTTCTCAGACGGGGAGGAAATCTCGCAACTTTACCACCTCCAATCGAATAGCGAGTGCACGCGGGAAAAAGGCTGAAGCTTTTCAGTCTCGGAACAGTTTTCGGCGACTGTAGTCGTTCACGAAGAGGCAATGAAGCCGGAAACTACAGTTCCCGAGTCTTCAATCGTGAAATTTCGCGATACGGCCCTCGAACGCCTCTATCAAACGTATAATTTAAAGCAAAAACGCGCTTCCGTAGAATGTTTTCTTTTCGCTTGCGCTTTGTACGACGCGTACGCTTTAATAAGCGAAGATCGTTTGCATTGGCCGATGATATTATTTTTCGCGGTAAACTGTTTACTGTGGGTATGGTGTAAATGGAGTCCGAAACCGTTGTGGCGGCTGGTACCGATCGTGGCCGGCCAAATACCCGGTATTCAGCTCGTGTGGCGGCTCATGTACAACGAATTAATGATCTCCGGTAATGATGATCTCGGATGGGCGATACTTTTCGATTTTTTATTATTCGTTACGTTACCGTTGTCGTTATTTTGGAGTGTAATGTTTAGTTTATTATTGTGCACCGAATACCTCTCGGTAGTGTCGTATTTAGCCATGTATACCACCAATATCACACATTTTTATCATAAGGTAAGCCCAGTTTTCAATTGTCCTTAGGTACTACGTACGGTAGTAAAATAAAAACAAAATGAGTACTCAAATACCCGCCAAAACTTGAATCAATATAACTCATAATACAGAATTACGTTCCTGTACGTTCCTAATAATTTTTATACTCGTTTCATAAGCCTTCGAAACTTCTCTTAAAAAGGAACACTTATTTTTCAACATGAAAGAAGAGAGAGATAAGTATATGTTGCTCCATAAGTATGTAAACAACGATCGCACCTTTCATTCGCTGAATAAATTTACAAGCTTCAAGGTTATTGCTCTCTCACCACCACTAAACCGCTGACACAAGGATAGTCTTCTACTGCGAGCAGCGAGCTAAAATTTTCCAGGGTTGTGCAATTCAATTACCAACTTAAATACACATAATTATTTTTAAGGTTACGAGAAATCTCATCATTCCCTTCAATAAAAATGTTAAGAATTGCTTCTTACTAAGGGAGAAGTTTTTGATTTCGTTAATTCCTCAATTACAAAAATATGAGGCAAAAACTTCACCAAGCGATGAAATTGAATGAAGTATTATAAATTATCCTCGGCGAAGAAGTATTAATTTGATTTGAAGCAGGTGCACTTTTTAAAATTATTTTATGGTATTAAAATTAGCAGGTGTTTCAAACTTTATACTAAAAGGTTATTATATCATAAATTGAATTTCAAACAGGCTGTAATTTTTTCACTTCTGATTTTTCTATTTTTTTTTTTTTTTTTATTCGAGATTAATTCATCATATTATTATAAATGGATTTCATCTTCTAATGTAATGGGGTAAATTTTTTAGAACATGAATTCTGTTATAGAATGTAAATGTTCGGACAAAAGCAAGAAATGAACCTAAAAATTATTTTATCAAATTCAAATATTTATGCCCAAGTCGTTACTTCACTGAGACATTTTCAAGAGTGGTTATAAGATACATAAAATAGAAATGTGAATTACTCATTTCAAGTAATGATTTCAACTTTTTAAGAATAATCAGAAAATTGTGTGATCATCACTAAAGTTGGAATCACTGTTTGAAATACCTAAGCAATGTTACTTTTTCTTTTACAAATGCTAAATAACGATTACTGCAATCATCAACAGTTAATACTATAATTCGATTGATTATTAAGAAAAAATAGAAATGCATTTTTTTCAACTCAAGTCAACAGAAATTGAAAATGAAAGTATAATTTTCTTCATTTAAATTTACACGTAACATTATTTCCTTCGGCAAAACAAATCTCTCTTCTCTCTATATATTAAAATCAAAATGGAATCGGTTTTGAGATGCGTGCGCATCCTTGTCTTGAATAGCAGGTATAAAAGGTATATAAAGGATAGCACGTATATAGAGGGAAAAAAGGTTGTAAATTTTAATAAAAGCTTTGTACATGCACAAGGGTAGGTCATAAAATTGTTTTGAGTAGCAGATATAAAAAGTATAAAGGATAGCAGGTATACAAAAGGAAAAAAAGGTGATAAATTTCAATAAAAGCTTGTACATAGGCAAGAGTAAGGGTAAAGTTGTAAAATTGTTTGAAATGGCAGGTATACAAAGGTATAAAGGGGCGAGCCCATCCTGAGAGGAAGAACTCTCGGTGGGAGTAACATATAAGAATAAATTGGTTGTGCAGTTTGGAATGTAGCAGTACTTGTTCGATAAAATAACTTTTTTCTTCATTTAATTTTTAATGCGAGCTCCGAAGGGGCGAGGTGGCACTAGTTTCACATTAAAAACATTACATGTACAGTAAATGTAAGTATAATATCCGCGACATTTTTTTAGCCGAATTTTAAACAAAAACTATAGCTATTACAGTCTACTTGATTTGGAAAGGGGGGTCGGGGGAGGATGGGCTCTTCAAATCTTTGCCTTTCAAACCATTTGTAATTATCTGGCCAATGTCCAACTTTTTGGTACATATATTTTCTCCCCTTAACCGTAGCGCCGCCAGGTATCAATGAAATTCGCACAAAATTTGGTAAAAGACTTTTCTTGAGAATGTGAAAAAAATGATTTTTTGTTTTTTCGATACACCTCAAAATGTCGAATCACTCAAATTTTGAGGGAGGCTGGAGAAGGGGCAAATAGGTCAAATTTTTCATTTCCGATCTCGTATGAAAAAGTGAGTCACGGATACAAACATACATAAAATTTCAGCTTCCTAAGTGCATTTAGAGGGAAGTTCGAGCAAAAAAGGCTTTTTGAGGAAGTTTTGAGTAATAGTATTTTTTGATTCTTCCATATCTCCTCACCAAATCAATCTAGAAAAGTCAAACTTTGCGTGTAGAGTTAGTTGGTGACCAGAATAAGACCACTTGAATTTGGATAAAAATGGATACAAAATGGCGGATTATCAACATTTGAGTAGAGCTTGAGGAGCTTCAAATTAGTAAAAATGTAATCAATATGAACTCATATGATTATTGGAAATAAGAAGTTTACAATATTCTAAATCAACTTCTACACATAATATGTTGGCGGAGAGAAGGAGGTATTATAAACTTCGAAATGTGATGGGGTACACAAGAGGTGGAAAATGTTCTGTAGTTGTGTCATATGATAAAATGAGCCCAAGTGACTAATGTATTCTGATTTTAGCTTCTCAAGTAAATTTGGAGAGGAGTTATAGTAAGAAACGACCTTTGGAGGGGAAGTTGCTGCATGAAATTTCACGAATTTTCCGTATTCCCTCACCTAATCGACCTAGAAAGGCCAAACTTTGTATGTGTGGTTAGTTGATGACCAGAATACAACCTTTTGAATTTGGATCAAAGTAGACCAAAAATGGCAGATCTTCAAAATTTGAGGAGCCTCAAATTGTTATAATTTGAAGAATATGCGTTCACACGAATATTGTAAGGCAAAAAATACTACATTTGTTCTAAATTTAATTTCTTAATATGATTTTGGAGTGGATAGGATGGAGGTTTACAGATTTGCTATTGAGTGCCGGCTCGTAGACACGAAAGAATTAACAATGTCATTCGCAAACCTGAACACACCTTAATTAAAAACTCAGCTCTAGTAATAAGGAATGGTTGCTTACGTATTTTTATTCATAGGTACTGGGATTTGTTGCGTTAGGTATCGTCATTCAATAAATTTGATGTTTCATGTCAAATATACATAAATTGAAAATACGCAAGTCGAAATATTCTTCGCTTTTTCCAACGATACAATCGTAAATCATCGATGAAGCGAATACACTATCCAACATCAAATCTAAAAAGACACTAACATCATTTTCGAATAGAATCTCGAATGGAAATATTTTCACGAAAGGTGAATTGTATCATTATGAAAGTTTTGAGGTAACTTACACAGAATCGATTTTAGCATAATTACCGATGGCGATGGCGGTGCGCGCCTATTTAATTAACAACCAGGTTTACATGTAATTTAATCAACAAAATTGTGGGGGAATATATGATTACCTATATTGCTATATCACTTAGTAGGTACATTAGGGATAGTTGAAAACTTAAATCGATAATATAAAATAAGTTCATCATTTACTATACCACAAGTAGAGTTTTCTTATTGAAAATAAGATCTCTTATAGAAGAGTTGGCTTGTTAGAGCGGATTCAAACTTTTAATAGATCAAAGATTTTCGGGAAGGGAAGGTGGAAAAGATATCGGCTTTGAAATGTTTCAAACAGATCACCAAAATTTACTTCATTATAGGTACACTAGAAATGCCTCACATATTGCACTAAAAATATTAGTTTCTACATTAACTTTTAATTTTTGCAATTTCGAATTTCGATTAAATTTGTGCTCAGAAAATTTTCATTCCGCATCTTTTTTTAATTCCACTTCATTTAGCATTTTTTGCTAGAAACAGAAAAACAAGTTGTCCCAGAAAATGTTGACATAAAGCATGTATGAAATATTGAAAAAAGATGTTATACTTAGTCACATATTATACCTATCTAATTGAAAAATTTCATTAATTACAAATTAATTACACGTAAAAACTTCCTTTACTCTACGGCTGAAAATACCACACAGATTATTTTATAAACGAATTGCCATTTTTTCGTAATAAATGATATCATGTATAGAGATACATTTTCCCTAAAGTTAATCAGGTAGAAATTTTGGACGTATAAATTATGATAGATTATTTTTACCTATCAAAACGGTTACATATATCGAACGGTTCAATAATCAGAGTGGACAGAACACCTTCACTCCTAATAATAAATGTGCTGTTTTGGTAAAGAGAAAAAACGAATGTTGCATAATGAGACAGAAAAATTGTTATTAAAAAAGTAAAAAGAAAAAACGTAAGCAGCGACGCCGCATTACTAAGGCTGAGTTTTTAATATTAAGTTTTTTTGAACAGGCAGTATTAATTCAAGTGTTGATATATTGGGCCAATGGGCAACATTTGTCCTTTCATTGTGAATATGACTCTTTAAATTTGCATCAAAGTAGACCCAAAATGGCAGATGAATACAAATCAAGTTGATTTATTGTGAATTAATCATCCTAGATGTGGCGTAATAACCAAAGCAGTTAAAAATGCCATAAAAAAAAGTACATTTTATATCAGAACAATTGAGGGGTCTAGGTGCAAAAGTGACATGTTCCAAAATTACCGAAATTGAGTTATGCATATCACTGGATAGAGCATTTCAAGGCGCATCGAATGGTAAAAAAAATTATTCAACTCAACTTCTTCAGTGTGAAACTGGCCTTCAAAAGTAGGGGTTGATGGCAAAAGTGACATGTTCCAAGGGATCATGTCACCTTCTGCACCAAGGCTTTCGGTGATGGCATTTCAGGCAGGCTAGTGACTCTACTTGAAGTATTATACGCAGTTTATACGTTTATTATTGGTAAATTTCATGATCCAACACATTTTGTGGTCCCAAATCCCCTGAGGGGGCGATTTTGAAACAAAAGAAATATCAAAAATTTTCTAACCTCATCAGTGATGTGTGGACAAAATTTCGGCCGAAATCAGGGGTATGTATTTTGGGAATCAGCTTTTCGCGTTTTCCCAAAAAAGTGGTTTTTGGAACATGCCACTTTTGTACCTAAACCACTCAATTGTTTTTATAATTTCCAAGCATAGTTTATTCTCTCAATATTCAATTATCAAACATTGAACACTCAAAAGGGTATAAAATGGATGAGAGATCATTTTGGAACGTAAATTAAAACCACTTATTTAAACACTAAACGAATCAAGTGATTTTTGATAATGTAAATAGATTTCATATGAAGACAACCGCGTTTGTGATTTTTAGCTATATTTGAACTATTTCAGGCTCCTCACGTTTACTTCAATTCTTGACTATCCACCATTTTGGATATTTGGACCGAAATTCAAGGAGCCGTATTTTGCTCTTCAACCAACTCTAAACACAAAGTAGGAACTTTCTAGGAACATTTGCTGAAGAGATATTTAATGACCCAAAATTTCCTTTAAAAAAGTTATTATTGTTTTAATTCCTCTCCAAATTCACTTAAGGAGCTGACATTTGAGTGTGTTAGGGTTCTCATGGTATTCTATCAAATGACACAAAAATCAATAAATTTAATACATTAAGTGTCCTTCCACAGCTCCTCAAAATTTGAGTCAGCCACCATTTTGAGTTCTATGAAAAATCCAAAAAAAGCCTTTTTAAAGATTCTCATGAATTCTGAATATATTTTGAGATATTTTCATGTACATCTACTATGCTCCACAGATGAATTAAAAAGTACAGCATGTACCTACATTATAGAACAATGTTTGTAAATTAACGGTAAAGAGCAAGTTTCATCAATTCGTGAAGCCTAAGAAGAACCTGTGACTTTTCATGAATTTTGTGCCTTACACTCAAATACAGCGAATTATCTAACGCAAAAGACTGTGTTAGCTGGCAAAGGTTACAGTTAATCTTAATACAAAAGGACTTTCAATTTTATTGCCTAAAATACTAAAATGTGGTCAAGTTCTGAGAAGGTCAATCGGAAAAACCTTTCAAAAAAATACCTTCTTAAATATATGCTAAAAAATAATACCTTGATTTTTCATTGGAAACTCGGCTAAAAAAGCCGCACGTTATACGTTTACATTTCGAGTAATGGAACAGCCCACTATAGCAGAAAATGACGTCATTAATAAGTTGTTTATAAAGCGGAAACCCTTTCATGTTTCCCAACGTGTTCTCCGGTTTACAAAGCTGAAAAGTTTTTTTTATTTCAAATCAATCTTAAAATAACAATTCACCGGCTAAGGAGAGAAAGACAATAGATAATCCATCTCTTTAAAATTTTTTCTTATACGTAAAATATTTCTTGCCTTTTAATTTTAAAATCAAACCTACAAAACATTCGTCAAGTTGGAGGTAAGGATGGGAAAAAAGGAGAAAACGTTACACACTTTCCCACGTTCGCTTCAACTTTCATGTATCCAACCGTCAACGACAAGGAAAATGTATTACATCAGATGCACGTTTCAATTCACAAGCGAAACTTTCAAGTTGAAATTAATTTACCTCGAAACTACGTTCGTTGAAACTTGAAATTCTTATTTTTTTCGCAGCTTCGAATTATCGAGCTTTCGGTTCCATTTAAATTCCACACCAAACCTACCTATCGATTTTACGAGCAATGGAAAAACAATATAAGTACCTACATTTAGGATTACGAGAAACCTCCGTGAGGTTTATACTTGTTAATTTGATATGCAAAAAAAGTATAGGATTTTAATATAGGTGTACTCACATTTTTTTTTAAATCGTGAATTTCAAGAATTCACTTGTATTACACTAAAGAGTTTTATTGAATTTTTATTACAGTAAAAATAAACTTATTGGTACTATAAATAGCATAAAGTAAGAAAATATTATAATTTTGTAAAAATAAAATAAAATAAAATAAAAAACAAAAAATTAAAAATCATACAACATCCGTCACCTCCTCCATATCACAATAATATGTATTACTCATAACGATGTGATAAGGAAGTACTGAAATAAATTGTGAATAAAGCATTTTTTCAACTTTGGTGAGTATACAGACGTCAGAAAACCTACGCGCCTTTCGGCTATCAAGATTCTTTTACGTTTATGACATTTGGGAAAGGAAATTTTTTTTTCACTATTTTCATACTTGAGGGTATCGTTAACAATAACATTATTTCGACGTGGGTTTAGGGCTTTTTCGATATCAAAATGTAATTCAATAAAACAAAACAATATTGTCTTGCTGTTTCAAAAATTTCTTGTCCAATAGCTAATCTTAATATCTTGTTAGGAGTTCAAATTTTCATGAAAATTAACAATGTGTTGAATTAAAACAAATATATATACACACCGAATTTCTTTTTCAATGAGAGCTAATTAAAATAAAAGCGCCGATGGAAACTTTTTTCATACAAAACAACTTTGATAACATACCAGAATTAAAATGTCAACTTATGTGTAAAAAAGGTAATTCTCAAAATGATCAGGCACGAAAAATTCGTTCTCAAAAAATATAAATAAAATAATTTGAACGATAAATTCTAAATGAAAGCATAGCGAATATTCAAATTAGAATACGTAAACTTATCCTTGAATTCATTCGAGTATCGATTAAAATTGGAACAGTACCAAAAATGCACTCGTTTTTCAAGTATTTTCAAATGACTCTTACATAAATCCTTTTCGATTATACCGTTTCTAAAACGATGGAAAAACTTCTTCGCAATACTTTCTTTACATTCTTTTTTCGATTCCCTGCATGAAAGTGTTTACTGTTCATCGAAAAAATTATTAAAATCAAATATTCTTTTTCCAACATCGAATTCAATTTCTTCATTGAATTTACAAATTAACTTAATAAATTTGACTTAGTTTATTTGTAAAATCAAAAAATCTAAAATAGTGGATACTGGATGCTATCAGTATACCTATAGCGTAGCTCTTCATACAATATAAATGATTTGGAAAAAAAAATTCCTAATATATCAGCGAGCAACTAATATGTTTCTCTGGAGATCACGAAACTCATAAAGTAGCAAATTCCCTTCATCTTGTACCTCGTGCTCATGCAACTGGATACATTTAACAAGCACAAGCAGTGTTTTCCCAGCGGATATTTAAATCTTATAAAAGATGAAAAACTCTTTTCTGACTGGCTAAAGTTCTGAAAGTTTTGGCACAGTATACACTTCGTAGTATTTATGATTATAATACGTTTAATTTATTTCTAAAAGAAATGAATTTATGAAAGGTCACAAGTTACGTAAATTCGACGAATTTCAACTCCATAGAGAAAGGCATTTACAATACATATTCAAATTCAAATTAGTAAAGGGACCAAAATAAATTCCATCGAAATGCGAAGAATTTCGTCACTGGTCTTAATTTTCAGTCATCTTATTCATAATAGCTTTCTATACGAGTGATTCTTCATTTTTCTGCATAATTATCGAATAAAACAATATTTTGGGAAGGGCGGAAAACATTTTCTTAGTTTTCATACTTATACCCCACTAATGTAATTCTAATCGATTAGTTTAGTTCTTTAGCTCAAATTAATCGTTGAGAAGTTTTTTTGAAACTCAATATTCTATCCAAAGTTACGCCATAACTCATAGTTTCTAAAATAAACTTTCGCCAAGTTTTGAAACTTACTTCTTTTTTTTCTCGAAACTCGAATACTGGCCACATTAGGATAACATAGAGAAATTTTAAAAATTTAATGCGCTTTTCAACATTTTGAAAAGAAGGCTTTTATTAGATAACTAGATATATCTTCATTTCAAGGACATCTGTTTATTACGTTCAAGATTGGCATTACGAATTTATAACCTGTTGATTTCATAGCATTAGGCGTATGCTGCAGCTATGGATTTTTACATTTTATGAAAAAGTTAATAAATCGAGAAGAGAATATTAAGATCGGTCGAAAAGTCGGAATAGTCGAGCATTTCCAAATAGTGGAGCATTATCTGCATGGAATAAGTATACGGAGAATTACTGGGTTAGATAGGTGAAAAAAAAATTACTTGAGCATCGCATAGAGTGAAAGTGAATGTGTATTAAATAATTTTCTGGTCTTACAAATTAATGGTCTTTTGGGAATTCCTTTTTTTCAAGACGAAAATTTTTTTTTAGCGTTGATGAAAAAACGATGAAAAAGTTTAAATTTTTTTGAGTTTTTATCTTTTATTTTTATTTTTAGATTTTTTTTTTCATCACTGAGTTCCTTACTTCTATGAACCTTCTCCTTCTTTTGGGCACATTATTTTTGAATAGGTTTCCTTCAGTTTCTTACACATTTTCATTGTTTTTCATATATATATATTTTTTGGATATTACTTCATTTTTAGACGTAGAAAAAAACTGGTCTTTTTTATTTTTTGTAATAAAAATTTTGCCATCATATAGCTGTATAGTTCTTTGCTGGAGAAATTTCCTTTGCATCGACCTACGAGTACATAAAACCAGTTTAATTTCTAAATAGTTTGGAATAGCCTACATGGATGTGCTCCTAATGCCTGTTTTAGAATGGCGAGAACTAGAGACATACTGAAGGACGTTCTAGGGAGGGCAAATAAAGAGAAATCACCAACTCGATTACACTATTTTTTTCAAATAGTGAAAATTTAGGTACCTAAAAAAAAGTTATTTAGCTTGTTTTTAATTTCTGCGTATGCTTTCGCCAATTTACCAACTTTTAAGAGACTGAGGAAGACCTTTGGCCATTACGTGATATACATATAATTATATATTTGATAAAAGATTCAAATTCATGCATATTTTTCAGAATATTGTTTCACCATTAAACAGGATTTTTTAATATCATAAGATGAAAATCAACTCGAAACCTGTTAATTATTTTGCCATATCAATGATTGAAAAAAAAAATGAAAAAAATACATATCAACTATAATTATGACGAATCGAACAACGTACGTATAATACAAAAAATTCTAACATATTTTGCTCATATACACGCCCAGGTCTAATTTGAAAATCGATATTTTCCAAATGATTTTTTAATGATTTACGCGAAAAATAATATAACAACTGCCATTACCAACTGCTCCCATTTCAGTCAATTTATTCAACTTTTCTTACTCATGTAACATTTTGAATAGGTACGTTTCACTTGAAAAGACCGAAAATGCCGTTCAAAACCCTTTCATTAATATCTTAGATGACAAACGGGATTTTATAATTAACGTGAAAGTTTTCGAAACAAAAAGTCAAGCGGCATCAGCGTTTTTCAAACGGAGCTATAGGTGAGATACAATAGTAAATGACAGGATCATTATTTTCACAAAAGAATAACGTCAAGTGTCGTCTTTAAAAGAAAAAAAGGTACGAATATTATTTCAAACCTGGGAAATGATTCTTAGGTCGAAGGTTCTTATCCCTTTCGTTTTATTCTGAAAGAAAAAAATTTTCAAAGGTTTTAATTTTTAGAACTACAAAAAGTTGTTTTTCCTTACAAATATATTAATTTTAAAAAAATGGGTAGCCTAAAAAAAGAAAATGGCAACATTACACTTTAATTGTTGCTTTTATTTGTATTTTCGAAAAATACTGCTTAATATATGAATGCCAGCTTCAACGTAGCAAAGTTTTTTAATTTCACATAACCACATCACAACGCGCACTAAAAATGCTATCAATTAAATGAGTTTACAACTTTCTGAATAATAAAACACAAAGTGTCGATAATTTTATACTTGACTGCGCAAAAGCCAACGATGCCTGTAATATTTCTAAAATGAGTAAACGACCTAGAACATTCTTTTTTTGCACGAAACCGGAAGAAATATTACTACAATCGAATGGAAATATTACAAGTAAAAAATGTCATTTTAATGAACACAGATATTTTTCTTTCGAAAGAATTAAAATAGACATTTTTTCATACTACCAGTATAATATCTCAGCTCTGGTATTAAAATAAGGAGATTAGGTACCTTATTTTCACAAGTTGCAAAAAGATATTAGACCACCATTGAAAAACGCTTCATTCGTTGTAATTTTTGATATAAATGCAAAAACCTTTTTTTATTCTTTGCTTCGGGCATCTTAAAAAATACTACTTTTCCTTTCTATGAGAAGAAAATTCCCAATACCAGCGGTCGAGAAAGTAATCTAAGCTCAAACTTTGACAGACATTGAGTTTACAATCGCGTAAAAAAATAAATGACATATTTTATTTGCAAAATTTCCCTCGCAATTTTAAATCATCGCATTAAACTCCTTTTTTCCGCCTATCCGCTTCTTTAATATAGAATGATTTTTCCCAACAATTCTCAGCTATTTTCATGTTTATATTTTTTCCTCATTAAAACTAAAAGCGATACATTTTCTCGGCTGACGTTATTTTTTTGTTCTCGAGCCAATTTATATTCGGATTTTTCTTTGTTTATTATTCCAATATTTCACGTTACGCAAAGCTTAAATTCCAAATAGATAATTTTTCAGATTTAAGCGTCCTGTTCAGCGTTCACACTCGATTTCATTTTATTGGTAAACACCGCGATCATTACCTATGCAATTATTTCCATTACAATGTTTTTTCAGGCGAATGTTTTATGTACCAACATAAATACTTCTACGATCGAAATTAAACACATTTTGTGTTCGCTTCTTAACACAAAAAAAATATTGTTTTCAGATTGCAGCGGATTTCGTATCATTATTAACATCCAATATTTTAGGATTGTTCGCGTTCTTTCTGGTAGATAAACAGCAAAGGACAGCTTTCCTGGAAACGCGTCAAAGTTTGAAAATGAAGTTATCGATCGAAGAACAGTCTGCGGAACAGGTAATGGCTTTACATTTTATTACCACGTAAACTTCAATTACACGATACTTACGCAATATATTTAACGAATGTTCATTACTACTTGAAATAACGATCAGAATTAAACATCAGGTCTTTAGATTCTGAGAGGGAAAAAATGGTTTTGCACTTCAACCGATCAATTTTATATGTATAACATATAAATTCGTCGTTTGCGTGAGGAAATATAATTTGACGTGAGGTCACGTTTTTTTTTGAAGAAATTGTCTGAAATATTGTTTTTTTAGAGGAGCTTTTTGAACGTAAAATGACCTGACCTCACATGATTCCAAGTTTTGGATTACAAGAAGATAAATTACGTGAGGTCATGTTTTGTATGATACTTGATAAAATTTAGGTCAAGTGGAGTTGGTAGAACTTTTGAATTTTATAAAAAATTTTTATTCTGGTAAAAAAATAAGTTATTCTAACAACATTCTTTAAAATAGCATTATTAGTAAAGTCCGCTTTTAAGATATTCTACTATCTTCTAGGTTTTTTGCTTCTACATGATTTCTTTTACGATAGGCGCATTCCCTGTGAACAACTGATATAGTATGATTTTTTCCGCCACATCTCATCATCGACGCACGAGATATTGAAGGGATCCACTTTAGGGGTGGGGTCCACAAACGGCTACCTTACCTGGCGAGTTAAACAGCAATACTGAACCACTGTCTAGGTATCGGTGCAGAACATACAACGAATGACACGATGCTGGGAAAACCCAACACCGGCTGAATGCCATCCATTGTGCACAACACGCGCTACAGTTACACCATCTATAATATTAAAGTGAGTTTGAAACGAGAATGAGATATTTTGAGAAGCAATGTGGGGTAAAAATCAAGCATATTTTACCTCTTGAGTCCGAAATTACTAAATTAAACTAATAATATGCACACCACAGATAAATAACCTTTTCTCGTTCATTCTTAAAAATAACTAAAATTGGTGCTTTTCGAAAAAATTTTTGCAAGGTTTAGAACTCTCTTAAATCTCATGGCAGAGAATTTTTTTTCAGTCTTTAGATGACAGAATATTAATTTGGAGATGAGAAAAATGTTAATTAATCGAAAATTTCGAGTTTTTCATAACTTTAATTTCACTTTTTTTGTTGGGGAAGGGCGGTGTCCGAAAAGTGAACAAGTGAACTAGTGAACTGAAATGTTGATGGCTTCTTTTTGATGCCGTTTAGCAACTATTATGACCATACCTACTGAAATTTCAGGCTCAAGTCTCATAGATAACACTGCTCTAATCTACTTTCAAAGAATATGGGAAAGTTCATTTTTCTCATATTCTCATTTAAGAGACTGATAGTAATCCAAAGGAATCATACATTTTGTATGAGCTATAAGAGCCGTCGAAAAAATTGTTGGCATTTTTTCTTCATGATAGATCTCATAACGACGATGTTTTGTCTTGATCAGATTTCATAACAATGAAATTCGCTAAAAAAAAAAATTCAGCTGCTAGGTATTTGTTTCGAATTCTTTAATATTACAACCTTCTATTCCACCAGTAAACCTTTTCGTTCAGACTTTTAGGCTTTATAGGTCACACTAAATCATCATTAATAATATTCGATAAAAAAAAGATGAGGTTTCGTTCAAAAGCAAGGCTCGTTAAAAATAGTATTCATTATTATAAGGTATATGCGTTATGTTGACAAAATTTCATCGTCAGACGTTCGCGAAAGATGTTGAAAGTGCGAAAAAATATGCGAACATTGTTTCACCATAACCATGGGTAAAAAAATATTTCATTTCAGTGGTTTCCTATCATTAAAAAAATTAAACGCTATCCGGTGGTGCGAGTGAAACTCTGTAACTGGGTATATCTTCGAAAAAGGTTTCAGGCATTTCATCAGTTACATTCATGTCTTCAATATCTACGCCCGTCGCCCATGTTTCGTTGGAACGCTAAAAGGAAAAACTAAAATTGAATTTCGACGGTAGCATTTTTCTTTATAAAAAGTTTCTTAGTTCATTTCCTTCTTTGACACAATGTTCTGGAAAAATTCAACTTGTACGTATCGAGCAATATCATGCTCAATCGAATAAATTAACACCATCTTGGCGCGTCAATTTATCGTAAATTTCACGAACCAAATATTTTGCGAATGGTAACGTAAAATTATCAATTACTGTATCGTCGTAAATCGACGTGAAATACATTCGATTCATCGTCACTAGACCTGGTCGATGAAATGGAAAACTACAACACCGTTTCCACGTTATCGACTAGACCAACATCACGTACGGGTTGTAAGGAGTGGGAGGGGGAGATATAATGTGAAAATTTTTCACTCGAAAACCAACTATACACGTGTACAGTACACAATACGCATTCTACGAGTAATTAAATTATTCGTTACGAGAGTTGTAAATTATGACAGTGTAAGGATTAAGATATGAAAGTTCTGTGTGAAGTTTCGTTTGCGGCACTTCAGACACTTGACGGGACAAGGAGGAATAGCAAAGTAAATTATAGTCGAGGTGATTTCAAAGTACTCCAATTCCCGTAGTAAATGTGGGCTTAACAAATAGGTACGAGGAGATTTTCATATACTTGTTTTCTTAAAAATTAACCCAACTTCTAAAACAAGAACCGAATGCTTTGCATGGTAATAAGCTCGTACGAGACGAGAAAATGTATAAGCCGAGTGCGAAGACCTAACAAGATTCACCAAACCTAATGTACGTGAATTTGCATAATCAAATACTCGGTCAGCTTGCGCGTGCTAAATTATTTCAGCTTTTTACGAGTAACTTTCGAAAAAATTCTTACATTAATGAAACGCCGACGTCGTAAAATAAGCTCCGAGGATACCGCGGGGCGCGCATTAAAATACCTAAAATATTCCAAATGTAAAAATTTTCAACGTTAGAAAAACGCGTTGAAAAAATATCGAAATTCTAGCTTTCATCCGATAAGAAAAACCAAAATCAAGCGACAGGCGAAAAACGGTAAACTTTTTTCAAACAGAGTACATAAATTTAATTCTTTTCTATGTTTATACGATTAAACGAGGCCGAAATAGGAACTCGGTTTTCTATAAATTTTCTATAACACTCTCCATATCGCTTAGGGAAATTTTATCAGCTGTTATAGCATAGTAAATTGCAATTTCATTCGTTATTTGCCTGAAAACACTCGATGCGATAAATATTCGACGTAAAGTTAAGCCACAACACAAGCCTTTGATCTATCATAATAAAATTACAGAACGTGAAAATTCATTTCGGGATTAAATTTGCAAATTAGTTTACGTTAAAATTCGTTGTTGATTATTTACGTCAGTATTTTCATTTTTCAAAGCATCCATTTTTTCACATCTGTGGCATAGTTACAGAAATAATATACGGATAGATTGTACACAGAAAAGAACATGAACGCGGCTCGGATATTTTTGAAATCATATTTTTTCTATCTTTTCCCTATTTATCAATCCAAGTCTCCAAAAATTGGAATTTTCCGCTGTTTCCTAGTAGGGTTGAATTTCTCGCAAAAAAGGTCCTTATTAAATTTTTTATATAGCTATAGTTACAGCGCTTGAAAGAGGAACCAAGCACCTTTGAGGAGTATTAGAATTGACATTTTATGGACCAAACATCGATTTTGTAACTACGACACAAAGGAATAAAATGAAATTCGCTTACCAATGAAAGCATTCCAATTTCTAAAAAAACGAAATTATTCACAAAATTATTATCTACCGTTGATTATATTGGAGTGTCGACTTTTGATATGGACACGAGATAAATTTTTAATCTAATAATGCATCATGTTCGAAAAGAAGTATTACTAAGAGAGGAATAATTTTTCGAAAACATTCATTCGCGAGATGAATTTTTTCGAGTCATTTGAAAAACGCAACAATAAAATCGAATTCATTTATAATAATGAAATATTTGAAATACCGTAGTGAGAGATAAACGCGTGTTCTGTTTTCAAATAAAAATTTGAAAGGACCGAAGAATTCTTTCGAAATATCGATTTCATTTCAGATTAAAAAACCCTTGTATTAAAAATTGTAACTAGAATTTATTGAAAATAAAATAAAATTGGCAATTTGGTTTAGAATTCATTTATTGTTAAGATATGCCTATTGTTTTTTGAGGTTGGCACTCCATTCGCAAAAATAAATTCATAGCGATAGTCTGGTAACTTGAGACTTTTTCAAAAAAAAAATTACAATTTTCTAAAATTTGGCAAGAGATTTTTTGTAAGTACAAAACATAACTAAGCAGTAAAGTAACGCATAATTTTGTGAATCGATCCTCGCTTGTGGTTAAACAGTTGTAAAATGATTACGATAGGGTGTAGAAAAAATTTCAGCCTCCTCGTTGCATATTTACCTTCTCATAGAAAAGGGTGAACATATTGAAATTTTATACATGATAAATTCTGAACAAACTGAGTTGAGGCATTTAAAATCTTGAGATTTGAAAAAGAATTTTTTTCCAATTTTTACTTTCATTTTGAGTTGGTTTAAATGTTTTTCTAATTTACTCAAAGAATCCACATTTTGCAAGTATTTTTTTAAATTAGAATTATATGGATGATTCATTCTTGGGATGTTTATTATAAACCTGATGTCTACCACAATAGACTTAAGAGATGGGTTATGCCTAATTTTCACCTTGCAACAGATCTCAAAATATTCAAAATTCTGCTAAAAAATGACATAAATAGTTGTATAATTTCATCGTAGAATTAAAGATAATAATATGAGAATCCCTGGAAAAGAAACATCGAGCAAAACGAGCCACTTGATTCCATATTTATACATGCTACTGCCAGTAATATAAATTATGGACATATGTTGTTATTATGTCATTTTCTAAAATATAGTATATTATGCGCAACGTCAAATTTTTGTCAAATAGAAAAAAATTTAAGCTACTTGAAAATCAATAAAAATAACAGCCATTTTTTTTTTAGCTTTTGGACAACTAGATATGATGCTTGGATGCAAAAGAAACTCCAACTGCCTGAATTTTTTTTAGTCAACTTTTAATAAATAAACTAAGCTATTACAACTTATTCGACGTGAGGAGAAGGGGGCATCATATATCCACGCGTCAGACCATTAGTTGATCAGCCAAAACCTATTTTTGAAAATTTTAAAGCAATAAAAGTTTTCAAAATGTTGATGATGTTATGGAAAGTTCAATATTGATATGAGGATGGGGGAGGGAGGGGACGGTAAGTAATTTTCTGTGTTGTATTAAAGTATTTTTGCAACCATTACACTCTAAGCCTAACTGATTTTTTAAAAAAAGTAAGTATTGTTCTGATTAGAGATAGAATCACAAATAAAAAATTTTACCAAAACGTAACAATCGCAATCAGGTTAAATACAATATGTGTTTAAACTTCGGATTTATTGTTCTATAATTTATTCGAAACAATGATTTAAGAAAAAATTTATTTAAATGGATTAATAATGGAAAAATCAAATGTTAAAAATTCAAAATTAAATTTCATGATTGTTTTTGGAGTCTTTGTTGTGATGGTATTTTTTGTTTATTACCGTAATTATTATGGACTAGGAGTCACCTAAAAATTTTAACTCAGATTCTAACTCCGGAGCATTTCTTCAAACATTACTCCGACTCTACTTCGACTCCAGAGAGGAAATCTGTTGACCATCATTTAATAATGTATGAAAAACAATGAAAAATAAAAAAATTAATATTCTGTTCGAAGGTAGGGAATTTGGCGCTCGAGGGTACCAAGATTACTTGGACATAGTGTATACTTAAGTATTTACCTACCGAATCATTATTACTTGCTTCTATTGAAGTAAATAATAACGCTTTATTTTTGAATCACCGAACAAGAGAGCTTACACTAAGTAAATCTAAACAGTTAAACATAAAACAGCGCAATTAGTTTAACTACATGAATATTAAACAGAAAACTTTTTGCGAAATGAACTCGCAAAGGTGATGAGCAAACAAAGTTTTTAATTGCCATTGTCTCATTTCCAATTGAATTGCATATGCGCTATGACCGCTCCGCAACCCTTTGTCATACTAACAATGGCGAAACACACAAAGCGAACCAAATCACAATTTAAACAATATATGCTGAACCACGGGAGCAACTGTTGGCAAACGTTTGCTTTGAAATTTCCATCTTCAAAATGACGTAATTGTTTCCGTAAATATAAACGTATTAAGTGGTATTATTTCCATGAAAGATAGGACAGATTGGAAGTTAAATAATATACAGTAACGTTACGAAGTGGATTAGTAAATGAAAAATTCGAGGATTTTTTTAATCTCATTTTTATTTGTTTTCATCTTATTAAAAAAAAAATAGTTAGTAAAAAAAGTGCGTAAAATGATGCGAATGGTTTGAGTATTTTATTTCATCGTAATCTGAGCATACATTAAAAAAAATCGATAATACAGGGAATCGCATAATTAGTTACGCTAAAGGGGATTAATTTTCTTGAAAATTCACGAAAAAAAATAGTAATCAAATTTTTTAAAGAATTTTATACCTATATTATTTCCTTCAAAAAAATTAATTCAAACACAAAGGGTACGAATTAAAAAGGAACCAACCATCTTCAATCTTCTGTAAAAGTATAAATAACCCCAAAGTTTGACATTTCCCATTACGCCAGTCCAATTTTAACAAATAACTTTGCGTAAAAAAATTTATCGTAATAAATAAAGAGAAATCATCACGATGTAATGAAAAAGTTTCAACATTTGTGGGTAAACTTTGATGGGCAAGATGGATTCGTACCTATTGATCTTCTTTATGAACACATTTGATATTTTTAACACGTTCCACGCGGTTGGTGTTAATAAAACGGTTTTCGAACAGTGAACAGTGATGAAAAAATGTTCAGGAAATAAACAAACGTTACATGACGAATTGTTGAAAGCACGTCGTTGCGTTAAAACGAACAAGACTAATGGTTAGGTATCTAAACTGGCTATATTTTTCCACTTTAGTTCGCGAACTATTCGGTTGAAAGGGTTGGTGAATTTCGTCGGAACGGTAATATGGAATTTTTTATTATTTATGGGTTGGAAATTCTAACCTCTTTTGAACCAGCTCGTAAATCCGCAGAATACAAATTGTGAGACACAAGGTGATGCTCCCCTATGCATGTATTGGTGCCATCGCATCACATCCAGAATGCAGTAAATGATAAAAATGTACGAAAATTAAGACATTTGTTTGGAAGAAAAAAGTTTGACGTCAGAAGATTCGTGGTTTCACTAATACAAGCACAACACTATCAGATGACTTCGAACCAAAGAGGGAAAAAGTGATTCTTTAAAAACATAAGGGGGCACGTTGTCCCTCTTTCGCTGTTATCAACCTATAATTATATGATGAGCTGTGTTTGTGTTAGTGACATCACGTGATTTCTGAAGTAAGGACTTTATTCTGCAAATGACGATAAAAATGCTCTATTAATTCCAAGTTTTAACAGTATTTGACAGACACCATTCCATTTTCCACTTAATATTTCGACCCACATATTTTTCCTCAACTTCAGTTTTGCTATAAGAATTTGAAAAAATATGTGTGAGGAGATACTTTTCTTTACAAATTTTGAGTTAAAGATAGAACATTAATTTTATTTTAAAAAATGTTATTCAAATTCACAAATCATAATAATATTTAAACCGAAAAAAATAAAAAAATAAATTTCTAGCGGAGGGGGACTGGTTCGTGTCAAATTTCCCACATTTCACTCAAAGTGGCCCCATTTCACTGTTGGCATCTGACCTTCAAAATCTTGAGTACGCTTCTATTGAATTAAGTTCATTATCACAGAATGCAGCATTTATGAAGCATAATAAACGCATTGTTTCATAATTTCATAAATCAAGTTTACCAAGAGGAAGGGAACAGAAGGAAGAATTTTCGTAAATTTACAGTCGATACGAAAGTAGGTTTACTTCATTAACCATGACACAAATATCCCAAGAAAATATTACCACACCACACTTCGATAAAAGCCCTAGCATAAAAAATGAACTAAAAACTAAACCTAATAAGCATTCAACAAGGGTCAAAGGCAATTTATTAAAATGTCCGAACAAAGAAAAATGAACCTCGTATGAAGTTTTCCTTTATACACGCGCCCACGCAAACATAGATTAAAATTGGGTTAGAAGTCTTCATTATAGGAGAATCTTAAAACGTTAGGTAAAAGAAATCCATTACCGTTTTCACCAAAACATACACCTAAAACCAAACTTATAACTAACGCACAAACAACTCCAACACGAAAAGCAAAAATCTCGTCTTAAATTCTCAAAAGTGTAAGAACAACTTAGCGCAAATTTAACTTCTAAATTCGTCGAATAAGGTATACGTAATTCGAAGCAAAATGTTAAGAAGAATGGAATCGGAAGATTACGCGAGATTGCACACGACACTGGTTGAAACTTTAGGTATCCGTAAGCTCCAGAGGTGGTAAATTACGAAAAGAAATATAACGAGAAAATCGTAACAATGTTGAAAAAGGCAATAAAAAGCACTCGACAATTTCGAGGTTACGGAGAACCAAGGGATTCGTAAAACTCGCAATTTTAATACAAAATATAGAAAAAATTTCAAATATTTGTCAAATAACTCACAAAATTTTTTAACTCGATTGACTACATATTGCAAATATATTTCTTTTTTTATAATACAGTTTCGAATGTAAACTTTTTGCGCAAAAAAACGGAATACTTTGGCCAACCATATTTTAGATTTCTATCTCTTTTTCGTATTCGTCGTCACGCTTTTGTTCGTACATAATAACCCAATGTGTACTTATCGCTCTTCGCGAAATTTTATATCACGTGATTTGGGAATCATTTGAAGCTCGAAAGCTTAGTTATTACGATAGCTCTGTCGATAATGTATCTCGCTTTTGACATAGATTTATTCAAATTCGTGACGAAACCAGATTGCAAATTATTGTCGAATACATTTCCGCCATATTTTTCAATGATAAGAAATTGAAAAGAAATTTAATGGCTGCGATGGATTTCCGCACTTGGCAAGTTTTATTTAAGGGTGAAATGGGTAAAAATGTGTGCATATTAGAAACCCAAGTATTTGTTGAGCAACAATCAAGTATACTATATTGGATCAAAAAATCATTATTTTTATTTATTAAAAAGTATTTGGAACTCGGTAATTCTAAAAGAAATAATCTAATAAAAATGGAATTCATTTCAACAGCTGGTACAGTCTTTGCAAAATATCAAGCAGATTGAAGGAAGCTTAGATGAAAAATAAAAAACAAAATTTAAAAGAAAAACTTCTTTTTATTAATATTCGATCAAAGTTTAAACGCTTTAAAAGGATTAATTTTATAACGCCTTAAAGTCGACTGGGGAAAATAAAATATTCCATGAAATCAAAGATTAACATATTTTTTTGTTAGGAGTGATCAAAAATGCTGGCGAGTAATCACAAAAATATCGCTAGTATTAAGAAAACTTGAAAATTTTTTCATTAATTTTTCTAGCTACACATACAGCGTACAACGATTTCGCTAAATTCGTGACTTACAGTAACACAACACTGTCACGTCAGATTAAAGGAAAAATTTAACGTGAAATCGGATAAGAATCTCTGATTGAAGTTTTGGCTACGAGATTCTTCATTCCATTAATCATTATCGAAATGAACGATACATGTAGTACGAAAGGATGAAACTAAAAACCGTCCGAAACATCGGTGCAATTAGGTTGCTCGCGTGCTCGAGTAACATTTTGAAGAAAAAGAAGTTGTGTTGTTGAGCAATAACTTGGATTTTATCCAGTAACGCAAAGAAGGTCCTACATATTTTCAGCAAATGATTTATCTGTAGAATTTAATTTTTTTAAGTAGATTTTTTAAAACCTATCACAGCTGTCGTGGAAAGATAGTTAGACTCGAAGCCCCATTTTTTTTCGCAGGTGATGCAGTCTGAGTGATATGATGATATACCAAGCTGGTGGAGAAATTTTGCATGAAACAGATGGTACTCTTCAGGTGTAACAAGAAAGATTATTTACATATAAAACTTGTATTCTGGAGTAGAACAAAAGGACATGACAAGTTTGCAAAGCCAGAAAATAAAACTCGGGATTTGGTTTATCTACAAGAATTTTTTCAAAGCTTAGCTCTACCTTCAAAACTGTCAACTTAATCAGTTCACATGTCGCTCCCTAAGCTTTAATAATTTAAATCAATTTGTTAGCTGAAATAAAACGCTCTAAATTTGAAATTTAAGAGGTTCAAGGATTTTTTTTGTTTCCAAAATGAATAAAGTCGAAAAACTGATTTTTTTTCATTTCGGATTCGATTTTATATGGTACCACAGCAGTAATGGTCTAATGGTATCCATATAGCTGAAGGTACCATAATCTCGTAGGTAGTGGTGTGCACTGTGCAGTCATAATAATTCACCAGAGAAATATCGGTTGACATTTAGGGCTGATGATGGTGGTAGTGGCAGTGATGATGGTAATTACTAATGAATGCAAGCTCACGAGAATAACAGAAAATTAATAAACCAAGAAAATTATTATTGGTAGGTACCTACATAATGTTAAATTTGGGGAATGGAGTGGTGGTGCGGCAGTTGTAATTCTATAAAATGTCGGACAATCTTTTAATCCTCTGCACGCCATTGCTCGTAGGCAATATAAATGTGAAACAAATGTACTCACTCGAAGCCCTACTTTTCTCCATAAGTAGCGCTGTATTTTTGGTGATGTCATTAGAAGAATGTGAAAATTTAAATTTCATTGAAATAAACATTATTTTCAATGATATAAATGTTAAATCAGCATCAACAACTAAACTAATTTCATTAATATTACTTAATAGTTAAAATTACATTAGAAAGAGCATATTAATAATTATTTCAGTAAATCATGACTGTACTGAAGTATAATGATAGCACAATTACTTACTTTTTTGAAATAAGATGAATTGCAATCACTTGTTTCACACAGGCAACACGAGTGACCACTTGTTTGCAACCTTCTTTTCATAATATTATTTTTAAATTAATAATTAAAATCGAAATACTTTAAAATATCACAGTATTTAATCATAATGAATAGGAATCAGGGATGTACCAAAAGGGGGGAGGGGGAGCTTCCCCCCATGGCTTTTGGAAAGTTGGTAAATTTGGAGTTTTAGCGTAAAGTTGGTAAACTTGACCACTTGCGCAGTATTATTACAGCTATTTTTAAATGTTTTGAAGACTAACAAGACTGTGACATACATCGTATTTAACATCTTATTTTCGTGGAGCAAAAAAAAAAAAAAGGGCAACAGTTGGTAAAATTTCATGATATTAGTTGGCAATTTTTGATTTTCTCCCCCCCCCCCCCGAAGAATGTCCTCGGTACACCCCTGATAGGAATACAGTTTATGTCAAAAAGTGCGGCAAACCTTTTAAATCAACAGTGTTCTAAGTTGATAAGGAAACTGAAACTGCGCATGCATCAACGAATCTACCTGATGTTGTTGTTGGATTTAGTTACACCATCTCGTATATGGCCGAAGCGTTTTTTCAGCAAAGTAGAGTTATGCTCGGGGTTCGATGATTCGCGCGGTATGATCTTTTTTGTTGTGTATTTTGAATACTATCGATTACAAGAATAAAATTTTCCAAGAATACAAAAGTTTTTCTTAATCTCTCTATTAAAAAAAGCGTGACAACCTTTGACTATATACCCCTGGACCACTCGAACTCATAGTTTAGAATAACACAAATTTCTGTCGATATCAAGTGAACGCTCTCAGACCAAAATACGTCTGCGCATGCGCGAGTTCAAAGTTATCAATATTATTTCGACATTCGAATATAACAAGTTCAACTGGTATAGAGTATTTATAATGACTGGTCTATGTTCTAATTGGTCATATGTCACGCGTGTAACAACCAATCAGCAAGTTGGAATGTGGTAAATTACCTTGACTAACTCGAAAAATAAAAACACAAATCAGCTGATGATTCAAATCACAAACGAATTTCAGTCGTTCACTGAAAATTGAACGATATTAATTAAGAAGGTAGAAACGAAACTACCTACATTTTATCACATTCTAGCCTTATGATTAGTCATTACGCGCGTAACATATGACCAATCAGAACCTAGACCAGTTACTACAACAACTTTATCAGCTGTTCCTGTTGCTATCTCTAACTCGCGCATGCGCAGACACATTTTGGTCTGAGAAATGTAACGAACGCGAAGAGATTAAATCAACATAACAAAATTAACACACTAATACACGACACAACACTAAGGAAGATTATGTCTAAACTCTTAAGACTCTGAACACCATATTAATCTAAAGTCTTCTCAAGTCCTTCCGAGGTAAACATCCTCAACCATGTGAGCGAGAGTGGGGTTTCCCTCAGTGGAAACCTCTCCCAGAGTTAAGGCGACTTTTACATAGAGCAACCTCCTACAATTGAGGTGGCTTTTACACAGAGCAAGGAAGAACCAGTTTCATGTTAGTGTATGTTATTATATAAAATACAATACTGCAAATTATTTACAGAAGGTTCACTTAGTATCGACAGAATTTTTCTTTACAGTTCGAGCGGTCTAGAGGTATACCGGTGACTACTTGATTATTTTTACTAGTTTTTTAACTTGAACGGATAACGTACTTGTTACATTATATCAACTTAACAAAGATCACAATAAGTAATTTAAGCAAGTAACACCTTCACAAAATGCCATAAGTTGCCAATCATGACGTAAAACTGTCGTAGAGGACCCATTACTCATCATGGTATCGTGCTTAAACCATACTCTCACTAATAAATAAATAATTTAGAATTTCTGAGATTCCGATCAATTTCAAACGGATATTTAGAAAATTCGTTAAATCCAATTAAACATATTGCTTCTTGTTTTTGAGTGCGCAGTCGGTGAAAAAAAGAATTCGTGCTTCTTTTGCAGCTAAATTTGTGGTATAAAATGGATTTAGAAATGAAAAAAGGCATATACGCCGCGTCCCTATTCAACAATTATGATCACGTCAGAACAACCCTTAAACCTGAGGTAAATTGAACGCGAAAATTCCGTAATGAAAAGTACGGTAAAATTCGGACGAATTAAATTTCAGCTACGTCGCGTCGTGAGAGTGAAATTCTATTAAACGAATTGAAATCGTTTCCTAAATCCAGCTTTAATAAGAGAGTGATGTATTAAATGAAAGAGTTCTCGGTTGGTTTTAGGGGTTCTTAAATTATCGATTCGCTGGGGTAATAAGGAATATTTATAGAAGAAGCCAATGATTAAAAATTCCTATATGTATTTATATCTCGCTTCTTCGTCACCCGAAGATCTAAATGAATACAAATGAACTAAGTATAACCATTATGACTTCAATTTATTTCGAACTTACGCGCGTAACTATGGTAAAATACCAACATACGTTTTTCACGAAGATTTTTTAGCTCGTGTTTCGAAAAAATAAAAATAAAAAAAAAGTACAGCTCACTAGATAATTTACATTCGAACGGTAGCCTTCATATTTATCGATTTATAGCAGCTAGCCCTTACCAAAATTTATTCAACATTTGAAAAAATATCGGAACTGTATGGAAAATATAAGCCTTTACCATTACCGAAAGTTACACCAACTGAGTTTGCATTCGAATAAAACCAACAGAACACGAAAGCGAAATTTTCAGCGATAAGTCGGTAAGTGGTATGCAATATACGGAGACACTTGTTTAGCTTTTATTCAAAAATAGAAAACATGTAGAAAAAAAGTGGTAAAATTATTCCAACAATATGCTCGAAAAATTTCAGTCCTTCAAGTCAACATTTATCCTTGTATGTTGAGATCAAATTTGAAAAATTCCAATAAAAAAAAAATTTTATGTCAATTGAAATTTTTTGCACTCAAAGAGATACATACGTACAATATTTTATTTTTTAAAGGGCTGAAAAATTCAAACATTCTTTTCCAGTATTGGGGAAGATGAACATTTTTTGAATTTTTCTCCATGTGTTATTTTACGTTTCCAAAGTAAAATTCACGAGTCGAATTTATAATAAAATTCCATTTCAGTTATTTAGGATTTCAAAGATGCATTTTGTCTTACCTTTTAGTAGGATCTTGAAATTTAGTACTGATATACAATAATAAGGATTAGAGAAAGATAAAATATGATTTCACCCAACTTTGAAAAATTTTTACAAAAAATCCAGCTATCTCGAAAACTAGAAATGTCAAAATGGGACGTTTCACCATGAAATGACACATTTCAACTTTGCGGATTACTAAGCAACCAACTTCAGGGCTGCGTTACATATACATCAAGTGTTTCTATCAGTGTATTAGCAACCACGTAGTAGTTCTCAGATGTCAAGAGTTATTTTTTTTACCCGGAGGTTTCCTCCAGTGGTTCAACTAAAATGTACGATATATGAAGGAACCCTCTAATGATGCGACTAAATTATACGTGTGATTAGCCGAAGGTGAAAATTCTACAAAACTCATCCTTCGAGTTTCAAAGAGCTGAAATAATACCCATATTACAATAATTTTGACACATTTCATATAAAATTGCTTTCCTGAGTCATTTCTCAGTAAAAGATTATGAAAACCAAATTTAATAATTTTGTTCATTTTTTTTTCAAATGATCAAGTTTGTGCCTATTTCGAAAAATTTTTACGAGAAAAGCAGTGCTTTGGAAATACCACAGAAAACTTCGTAAGTAAAAATGCTTTATCTGTGGAATCTGAATATGGCCAATTTTTAGGAACTCCTTGGCTCTTCTCTATAAAGAAATATAAACCGTTTATAGATAATCTTTTTTTTTTGCTTGCGAAAGGTACTACCCGTTTTATGCGAAATTTCTTCAATTATACTATTTTTCTGCGCTTCTCCACATAATAAACTTTCTATCCTTTCTACAGAACTCGTTAAAATCCGTGAAATATTTCTCAGTATTTCGTAATTCTCTATTTGCAGTTTAGAAGCAAACCAAAACAAGCTAGCGTGCGTTGATATTTAGAACGGTCAAGAAATAAAATCACATAAACCATTGCACAATCTGAAATTTAGAAGTTGCCGCACAAAGCTCCATTAGTGAGACAAAAACTGGGGCAAAAAACCACATTGTTGCGTTGAATGTAAAGTGCATTTATACGCTTAATTAGGGAAAGAAATTGATTTCTGATATTATAATTATGTAAAATTGTGCTACTGTTCATAATTTTTAATCGTTATACTTGTATTTACGTTATCTCAAATTATAACACATACTTTCTCCGCAAATTTGTGAAAAAAAAATCTCCAAAAAAAATGCCTCTCCGGACCCAACTGCCAGATTCAGCCTAGATTAGCCTTAAAAATCTTAGAAAAATATCCTAAATAAGAAAGCTCTCCCCTCACAAAAAAAAGTTTCACTTCTCCTTAATAATTAATGAATGAAAGAGTCAAGAAAAAAAAAAGAATTAAAATAATTAACTTTTAAATTTAGTATGTCCTAACGTTCCAAAATTAAATCACAAAAAACACAATAGTTGAAAACGATTTGAAGTGCTTGAAAAAAAAACGTAGGTACATATGTGTACGCAAGTGAACTAAAAAAAAAAAAGAACTGTTATCTGAGTGGTTGTTGCCAAGAATTGGTACACTTGGTTTCAGACTAACACACACATATGTACGTATATACCTACACACATAGTATACGAATAAAATAAATCAAAAATTTCACGGTTCCATGGTCAGTGAAAATAATCGATATTCGACATCCGTTTTCACTAAAAATTTCCACTTTCTTTACTTTGATTTTTTTTTTGAAGATTCAAAACATTTATAATGGTATAATAGACAATAGATAAGTATTGCCTATCTATACAATATAGATGAACACTATACTCTTTCCTAGTATGAAATATGGAAATAAACCATTCATAATAACAATGAAATATAAAATGACCATTTTTTACTATCGAAAATAAGCAGAAATAAAGCGTAATAAACTTCTCGGGTATTTAAACTATATTAAGAAAAATATCTGGGAACGGTGAGCAACTGAGCACTGTACATTCAACACAAACAAAAACTATTTTGTATTATCTTTCCACTCACAAAATAACAAAAAGACTCGATTTTAAAAACTAAACAAAACTGAGCGATAAGCAATAAAAACGTAGTGTACTTCAGCTTATTTGAAAGGTATTGCTGGAAATTTCATTGCTACAATAGAGCTACTGAATAATGTGCAGAAAATTAGATTAAAAAACTTTGCTTACGCTTCAAACTTAAAAACAAAAAGTCAGAATAACAACGACAGTTGTTGAACAATAAGTCGTAGAATTTAATTCGCCATACTGTAGATCGAAATTGGACGCCGGTTAAGTATTCTTTATTTTAATTAAGAAACAGAAAATGCTAGGTTTCCCTTGATACGACATTTAAAGGAAATGAAACGTAAACAGTTTCCAGGGCAGAACTGAAATTGGTAAAAAAATATTTAAAAAATAATATTTCTCATTTCATTGAGTTTTATTTGACAATCGATGTCGCTAAGGATTTATACTGCTTCCGTATTTTTTCCTCTTCTTATTTTGCATTTCATTTCAAGGAAAAAAAGAGAAAATCGAAAATTCTACTCTCGTTTATAAATTTTCGATCACGGTTCAACCTACTTTTCATTTTAATGAAATCGAAAAAAGTAAAATTGAAAATACGCTGGTAAACGGAAATAAAACGAGCTCGCAAGCTCACAGAAAATTCCTACATACATACCGTGTCGTGTCATTCGTTGAAATTCAGACAGACAAAGTGCCACGGCTTTCATTCAATCTGAGGGTGAAAAATAAAAAAAAAATAAAAAACTAAGCAATTTTTTATCATCTACTCCATTATGAACAAATCGCGACGAATTTTTTTTTTAACATAAAAAACAAAATGAATGAAAGAAATGAAAATTCTAAATCTAGCTAATTGCTATACAGTTCATGACAAATTCATATTGTGTAAGAGAATTTGGTGTTTTGCCTATAACTGGATTTTAATGAGTCGTACGGTATAAGTCGCCTTAACATAGATAAATTTTATTAATCAATCGTAATACTTTGTTAAAAGTAATTTCATTTTCAAACTTCTGTTCTCCTATTCATATCAATTTTTTTTAGACGTTGAAAACTATTATAAACGAATTCCAGCAATTTATTACAACCGAATAAAAAATAAACTATTGAAATTTGAAGTTAGTTAATGTTAAAACTTAGAAACGATCAGTTGGTATTTTTATGTCATTCTAAGCGATATAAGTGGTTTGCGGTTTATTTATACAACTTCACAAAATAAATAATTTTCTACGCAACGATACGCCGAAAACACAACGCATTAAAACCCAATACGGCTAATAAATAGCCATCTATAGTATTTTGTTTCTTTCCCATTGGGCCGTGAAATGGTTATTAATTTTCTAGCGACAGCGCTACTTTAAAATATATCGCTTGCGTTCTAATATCGATTGCCAAATCCACGTGTATACTGCGATATAGGTATCTCTTTAATTATTCTTTACACGAGTAACAATTTCAGGACTGAGTTTATCGCCAATTAATAACTTTTACATGATTAATACTCTGATTTCAACATGTGTTACATCATAAATGGAGATGGCATTTATTTTTTCTGCATTCTCTTTTCTCCCAAGCAAACACATGGACATAAATGTTGGCAAAAGTTGCACTTTTTTGGCTCGTGTCGAATGTATTTGCGCGTATCATCGTTGTACTTGTAATAATTTTCGATGTTTCCTGTCTACCTGTGTTATTATATGTAATATCTATGTAAATAATGCATTTCTATCGTTAATTTTTCCTTTTTCTTTTATTCAACAAAAATTTAAAAAACCTGGTTGCACATTGAAAATGGAAAAACAAACATGAAACTTTGCTATTGCAATTACAAATAAAAAAATAGAAATGTTGAATTTGTGCAATGATTAAAAAAAACATTAATAATAATATACTCGATCATATTAAAAATTATATTATTTATATTAAATTTTTTTATTATCAATTTCAAAACTGGACATTTTTATTACCTTTCTTTGTAATTTTATTGTAATGATAAAGTTGAAATTTTTTTATTATTGTTTACAAATAATACAAATTACTAGTTAGTGCTTACTACTAGTTACCCGTATTAAGTTGTTGATAATATAATTTTGAATATATGAATGAATGCATAGATACGTAGCGGCTATATATAGAGGGTGTTCCGTTTCGGACGCACCACCGCAAATGGCAGATCGGTCAACTCAAGTTACATACATGTATTATTGTTTGCTTGTCTAAAAATCGGAAGGGGCTGAGATATGCCAGCTTGAAAAAAAATTTACTCACAGTGATCATGAAATAAAAAAATTTATATCTCACGAACTATGAAAGATAAAACGCTATGGCTTGCTTTGGCATGTGAGGTATATAATGAAGTTTTTCAGGTGTAAAAATGGTGGGGGTAGGGGAGTTAGATGAAGAGATATGAGGAAATTAATACCGAAACACATTCGAAAAAAAGGCAAATTTTTTAATGTTTGGTACATAACTTTTGAAATTGTCCTATCAAGACCCCTCTTTGAAAATTTCTTATTGATGGGAAATGTGTCCCCTGTAAAATATAGTGGATGAGTATTCCCTAGATAGTTTTGATTATGAGATAAAAAATCTACGGTGCTTGTAGCACTCAATTAGACCTGAGACTGAACCTGAAGCTTCGTAATGATGGAAAACATGAATTTTTAGAAAAAAATGCGAATGTAACTGTGCGTATATTGTGTGGAATGTCGCGTCGCAATATAAGCCGCCCCTTCCCCCCTACAAGGATACGAAAAGCAAGCGTGACTGATAGATATTTGGTGTAATTTTTCCACGACGAAATTAGAACAAAAGGACAGTGTGATTGAAATAAATTCATTATATGGAAAGGGGGTACTTCTGGTGATGTGGTGGGGGAAGAGTAGGGTGGTTCCGATTTTTCAGGGAAGATTATCTTAGGTTTCAATATAAGATATAACCATTAAAACAATTTATAACAATCGTAGTGGGTTTTTTATAGCGACTTTTCATAACACACCTCCAAACGACTTATCTTTAGGAAGCCGAAGCTCCACACTCGTTCTTTCTTGAAAAAATGCTTCATGGCTCATTTTATAGGGAATTGAAAGGAGAGTAAATTTTATCAAGACCTTTTTGCGCTAGGACCAAATGTGGAGGAGATGGGGCCAAAAACTGATTTTAGGGGGACATTTTCCCCCTGGGGATATGCTCCACACCTAGGGGTCAGGAATTTTAGTATGTTGTTTAGAATGGTGTTCCTAACAACCATACCAAAAATCGCATTGATCGGAATTTTTCCGACCTTTGGTGTATTTTATGTCTAAATGCACGGCACTATAAGGCCCCCTCTTTAAAAATTTCTTATTGATGATAAATGTTACCTGAGGATTGCTTACTACCACAAGTTATAGGTAATATGTTAAACTGGGCAAAAATTTAAATTAAAACAAGGCTCATTCTTACTTTTTTCACTCATTTTCATTGTATCCTCCTCCCTACTCCTTCCACAAGGACAATTTTGTCATCAATGAAACAACACTGTATACTTCATACGCTGGCGCAAGTGACAATTTTCATCATCAATATTTCCCGAATAAAAAACTTTTTAAATACTTCATCTTGGCCCTTTAAATTCTTGTGAAAGACAAATGACGATACATTCGCAACATTATAGTTGACTATTTATTTAACATGATGATGGGACAATTTGTGAAAACCCTGCAACGTATAACCTGCGTTTAATGTTTTTAGTAAAAAATTCTGTTGGACAAAAATTAATCGTAGCTCGAAATCAAGCAGCATGGAAAAACGTCTGAATGCGGAAATTAATTTTCGTGCTGTCGCCATACTTCCATATTTTAGTTAACAGGAAACAATGATATATGTGCGAGATAAAAGATTAATTTCACGTATCTGATT
Organism: Phenacoccus solenopsis; assembly: GCA_009761765.1. Classification (NCBI taxonomy): domain Eukaryota; kingdom Metazoa; phylum Arthropoda; class Insecta; order Hemiptera; family Pseudococcidae; genus Phenacoccus; species Phenacoccus solenopsis. The sequence continues at coordinate 69,190 of VFXL01000557.1, read as the reverse complement.
TCATTATACACTAAGGTCTTTGTTCTTTTTGTAGGAAAGATTGTTGCTATCCGTATTACCGGGACATGTTGCCGTCAAAATGAGACAAGATTTAGGTTCAGCTTTAGACACGCAATTTAAAAAGATATACATGAGTAGGCACGAAAATGTGAGGTAAGTTGTTAATTTAATTATAAAAAATTTAATACGCAATTTTGGCTCCTGAAAACGAAAGAAGGATAGAATTTGTTTATTTTGTTTTGAAGCGATACCATATTTCGTTACGGATATCTGGAATTACAACATAATATTCGAGCTTATCGGGAAATTTGTGCTAACTCTTTTGAAAATTTCGAATCGCAAAAAATACATTTCATTTTCAAGAAGCTTCCCGTATTCCTATTCATTACGATCATTCCAAATTTAACGGAATTTCGGTATGCAACTTTATTTACATCCGTTGTGACGGGTATTTACAGCTTTCTGGTATATTATACAAACGACATTTTTGAAAACGTTACATAACGGATTATTAATGGAATTTTCAACACTTGGGTTCATTTTGCGAAAAAGAGAGAAAATGCGACGAATCAAAATTTCGAAAAATAAATTTAAAACACTTTGTCGTGAAAAATGACGTTATTTTACGAATTGCAAAATGTCACGCCTTTTCATTCCAGCGTTATTTTCGATGCCATAATTGTGCGAACAATTAAACAATTTTTTGCCATATCTCGAATTTTTTACCCTTTATTTTCGCACGACAAAATACCTAACCGAGTACGGAGAGGTACCGTTTGGTTGGGTGAAAAATCGAATTATCGATCGTACCCGCTAGTAGATACAACGTTTAATTCCCTTATTAATATTTCAATCGTTATGTAGGCTCGTGAATTCCAGTAAGCGAAAATTTGCTCAATTAATTTTCTCATTAACTCGAATGTTCGCACGAAATGTCAAAATGAAAATCGAAAGACCTGAAAAATTTTTTTTTACTCGTATTCATCTTAAATGCGAATATATTTTGGTAAGATCTGAAATTTTTTAAATAGTTACAAGCATCACGTTGTTTAATATTGATTTAAATTTTCATCTAATAAAAAGCTCAGATGAGACAATAAATTAGAAAAAAAAAAATACCAAAAAATATACCGCTTTTGTATAAACGTTAACGTGGTAACTTTTAAACAAGAATCAGCCAAGTATGCGTGTTTCTTTACAATACACAAGTTTTTAAAGGGCGTTTCCATCCGAAAAAGAAATGTCATATCGCGAAATTAATAAATTTTTCTAATTAATATCTTTAATGCGATAAAGTTTTTCATGTTCTCACTATTTTGTATTTTGAATCTTTTTGCTTTTATTTTCTTCGTAAATCGAAATAATAAAATAAGAAATGTTGTTCGTTGATGATAAGAATGAAATGACATTTTTCTAGCACAACAGTTGGGGAAAATAATGAAATCAACATAATGTAGTATCAAACTAAACAATCTTACATAGTATCGCACAGTTTACCTTTTCATTTCACTGGAAATGATAGAAAAAGTTCAGAGAATATTGAACGACTATAAGTGTGTAAATGTAGATAGAAAAATTCACTGGTGGTCTTTACTGACTACAAGATTACTTGCAGGAAACAAGAAATGTCAAAATAAACTATAGAGAAATGCCAGTGAAATTTTGAACAAAATTTTTTAAATCCCAAATCTTTTCCATTTTGAGCCATATCTTATACCAATTAGTTTTTGAAAATTTGTAAAAATCGAAATTTCAATTCTCTTGCAAGAAAAAAAAAGAGATAATTTTTTTTTAACTCATAGTCGTTGATGTGTGAATGCAAGATTATGAAAATTCGTTGTAAATATTGCAAGAAAAATGTTGGGGTAGTTTGTTCAAAAGATTTTGAGAGCAAAAATAAAAGCCTACACAATAAAACATTTTGTTTTTCATTTCCTTAAAATCTCGTTGTTTTTTCCCGTTTACATTCGTTTTGCCAACTCTCACGATACATAGTTGAACTTGGGTTGCTTTTCCAATGGTCACTAAATTTTTGAAAATTTCTTTTTAAAATATGTACCTCACATGAGCCGAGAGATGAAAAAAAAAATCAACAATAAATAACATTGTACTTTGTGCTGATCGTGCTAAGGTCTTGACTTCATTACATAACGGATAATAAAATTAAAAATTCTCAAAAATCTCGAAATAAATGAGCAAGTTTATACTTCATTAATATTACTCAAACATCAAACAAATAATAAGAAACACAGAATAACTTATTTCAATGTCAGCTCGCTGATTCACAAATTCTACCAGGCATTGTGCCATAGCTACCAATATAAAGAAAGGAAATCAAATTTCTCCAACTTGAAAGAAAAAAACCATCACTACATTCGCGTATATTGATTCCAAGCAGAACTCATTTCAATGCGCAGCCAACGCATAAACCCGCTAACAAAACCCATTAAAAATTTTCCATTAAATTTTTCTTCGTTACATTTTAATAACACACGAATCCGTCGACAATTCAGACAATAACGCTCACCAATTCAAATGCATCGTCATATCCTGTAGAGTATAATTTCGTGATGTAACGAGCGATAATGGGTGCGAAACTCGATTTCTTATTACAGCGAGCGGTATGTTGTCAGCGAAGTCTAACCGATTAGGCTTCGTGGAAGTTCGGTTGTCAGAGCTTGATGAAAGGATGGCCGAAGTTTAGCGAAAAGCTTTCGGCGAGTTTCGTCCGACAACATCTGACTCGGCTTGGGAAATAGGGTAGTAGGCGATATAGATATTTTTCCGTCATACCGTTATGCTTAGCTTGTAATGCTGTATGTAATTTATTTTTTTCGCTTATTAATCAGAGCGTGAGCTCATAATACAAATTTTGTATAATTTGTTATTTGTTTGCTTTTTGCTTTTGCTTGTGCGTTTAGCACAGTATAGTTTATTTTGCTTTGCGAGTTTTTTATTTTTTTTTTGCACTCGCCTGATTTTCTATAACTAATATTATACGCGAAGTGTTCGCGATTTTATATTTTTTTTATATCTTTGTTATTCTTTTTTTTTTTCGTTACCGATTTGCATCGGTTTTTTTTATGGGAGAAAAAACCCACACAACAGCAAATATATCGTTCTACCTTTTGGGCACGTGGCGATTGCGCGTATTTTTTCTTTTTTTGTTTCCTGTGGCGATCATCGTTCCTCGTGAAGACGTCTAAATTTAATTTTTTTTTTGTTTGCTGTAAATTTATTTATTTTATTTTTTTTTTTTTTAATTTTTTTTTTGTTGTTCTATTCGATAAGCCTGAGAATAACCTAATCGGATATCGTATAGTTTAATTGAAACCTATCGTTTCAGAAATTTGGGGGCTCGTCCGGGATTAGTTCGCTGACCCATAGTTATATTAAATTTAATTATTTAGAAAAAATATAATCATGGAGCAAGATCATAATAATGATCTCATGATTTTTGAGGCAAGCGGTAGAGAGAGGCGTGATCGACGTCAAAGTAGGCTGTTCTCTCTTGAGACAATCGCCGAAGAAACGTCTGGTGATAAGGTAAATGCACCCCCTTCCGATTTTAACCCCTTGGGTTCTTCTACTACGGTGCAAAATAATGTGTCGTCCGATTTTGAAGCCTTGAAAAAACAAAATGCGGAACTTTTGCGTGAATTGATGGAGTTGAGGGCTCGCGTTACTTCGGGATGTCCACCTCCACCTGGTCTGCCTCATCCCCCAGTTGGCATTCCATATCCACCTCCGTTATACCCACCTCCCTCTTTTAGCGTATCCAACAGTGCACCACCGACTGTACCACCATCTAGAGTAGGATTTCGATGCCGATGTGGAAATATGCCACCGTGTGGAGATAATAAGGGGTGTAACTTTATTGCACAACCGCCAGAAATTCACCAACCTGCTGAGATAAGTCACAACCTACCTAATAATTCCCAAACTCCGATCCCACCTCAACCAGCGGTAGGACCGAATCGATTACTAAATTTTAATGATCCGATTAACAACACGTTGAGTTCGCAGGGAAGTGAGGATCCAAGTGCGGAGCTGCTAAATTCATTACACGCTCTAACGAATAAAATTGGCAATTTGAAAGGATGTGAGATAAAAAGTAGCCAGCTACCGAAGTTTGAGGCAGCATCTGCATATCATCCACACGAATTTCTAACTCAGTTTGAACTTCAGATTGGAGATGCAGAAATTACAGAGTATAAAAAAATGTCGCTATTCAAAGAATGCGTGAAGGTGTCTAAGCCTGAATGGGACTTTTTCGCTCCTCAGATGAAAGAATTTTCGTTACTAAAAACACTTTTTTTATCGCAATTCTGGTCAGAAAGAGCGCAGTTGGAATGTGTTAAGGCCTGGCGACAACTCAGTTTCCGTGAGATGAGTCCTGAGGAAACTCTAATTCAAATCACGAAGTGGGAGAAGACGTTGAGAAGATTGAATAAGGTGACGATTGATCTCGAAAGACTACCATTAATGATCATCGATAAATTACCTCAAAAGTTACGAACGGCTTTAAATTTAAGTGCCTTTAAAAACATGAATAAGTTGAAGACAAAAATTCGTGAGGCAATAGATTTCGAGTTGGGACGAGAAGCGATAGGTATTAGTTTTGATTTACACGAAAACCTACAAAGCCAGTCGTATAATTTAGAGTGTAATAGGAACGCTGAGAATATGTACAATAGCTCATCGATTAATAGCGTAAATAATTCCAATAATGGTAACGATTCCTATGTTAATAGAAATAACAATCGCGGGCGCGGAGGGTACACGGGTAGGGGTCGGGGTACTTGGTCCAGTGCTCAGCCAGCGCGCAGCGCACCACCGACCTCCTCCGCACACCATTCTATTCCCGAAGTAGCGGTACCTGTTGCCGCTCCAGAACCCTCGTCTTTAAATGGAACCATAAACCGATCTGCCCCGCCACCACCGGTTAATAATGTGTTAAACGCGTACAGTATGATAACCGGTCAGTCGGGCTCTTCTCAACCTTCTGTCTCTCACTTCTCAGTGACGTCAAATTCTCACATTGGTTGGCAAGACATCGCGATAAACCTAACTAAAATAAACACGTATCCGAATGTATCATTTAGTGAAGTTCTTAAACGAACTAGTCAGACGTTAGCTTTTGTTACAACAAAGTCGCCTGCGATAAATAACCTCAATACGTTAAATATAAATGATCGCACTCTCACTAACAATTCTTCTAAATTTAACTCGAATGTGTTAGAGTTACAGGTATCACCACGAACTTCGACACATACACCATGTATTCAAAAAGTACGTTCACCTCGATATCAAACTCGGTTTATCGTAAATTCGTCGCGTAAATCGGTAATAGATAAAACCTCGAGTAACGTGCATGAAAAACCAGGTAAAGGTAACAATAATATACCTAAACCAACAACGTCGCGATCGGTTTTAACAGGAATAGGTATCAATACGTTCTCCATTAATACGAATCGATTTAGTATTCTTAATGAGGTAGAGTGTTCTTCCTCGTCGCTAAGTTGTGGAAAAGAGGTTGCTTCCTATTGGAGAGAGGTAAATCGATGTTCAAAAAATCAGCGAAAGGTTAATAATAGTCGCAAGAGTCAGCCAAGGATTAATGCCACAACGGTAAAAACAGAACTCGACCGACAAAGGAAAATTCTTTTGCCTAGTTTTGAACGATATACACTACAATATTATGGCGAAATAATTTGGTGTGGAAAACCACGTGTTACTTTATCTCGAGGAGTTTTAATGGGCTCTGGAATCACGTACGAATTGGCGGATAGATTTAATCGTAAAAAATATATTTTTTCAAAAAAGCCAACCTATGGAAATCAATTCTTGGCCCAAAATCGTCCTATTCTTTCCTTTTTGAAAACTATTCGAAATACCGATACTACTCCTGCCCGCGTTATCTTGTGTCTAGGTAATGAGGAGATAACGAATGAAAAGGTTGATGTACGTGTTTTTCGGACGGCGTTAGAGAAAATACTCAAACTCTTTATCGATAAGGGCACCGACCAGCTATTATTCATTATGCCACCACCGCCATTTACGGCTCCTGAGAAGACCACCCACGCAAATTTTGAACAACGTTATCTGAATATTCTTAGTGCAATCAATGAAGCGATAACGGGAATTGACGACTACCGAATTATTCTAACAAATACTAGAACATTATTTACCGATAACTCGTATCAGTTTACGCACGTGAAAAAGATAGAACGTCCACGCGTTACACAGAAATTTCCCGGAGTTAACAAGAATGCATACACACACGATTTACAAACTAATAGGTGGCTTCCCAAAGTCGAAAAGATGGAAGACCTGGAGGATTTTTTAGTAAAAAAGATGACAAAGAACTGGGGAAAAGACAAGGTAACTGATCTCGGCCAGAGTGATTGTGAGAGCGAGAGAATACAAGAGATTAGAAGGAAACCAACGGTCTGTAGGGTACCGGGTGAGGCAGCGACATTCGAAATAGATGATCGATACGATCCAGTCGATTTTTACGCCCATGTAGGAGTAGGTAAGATGATACAGTGTTGCAATTACTTATAGATACTGGTGCAGCGATTTCTTTAATACGTCGTGATTGGTTTGAGTATTTACGTAATCTTTATGATACTACGGCAGTTCGAGAAACACCAATAAAAAGAATGATCAGTATAAGAAATGTAAATGGTGGGGATGGAGGAAAAATCACCGGGGCAGCTGACATTTGTTTGAATATTGAAACTGGGCATTCGTGCTGGGTTCATTTCTATATTATAGATGAAATAGAGAATGCAGCAATACTGGGAGGTGATATACTGCTAAATTATAACTTCAGAATTTTTTGCGATAGAAAAATGTTATTCTTACGTGATCCAAACAATGCGAATAGGTGGCTCAGAACGCCCATTTATAATCACTTTGACTCTACTATAGAGCCTGAAATTCGTAACATTACCCCCTGCGCTGAGGAGACCATACCGCTTCAAATTAAGTCTATACTAGATCTCGATAATCCGGATTTGGCACCATTAGTAAATCTACGTAATCAGTTATGGAAGGAGATAATCCTATCAATATCTCACAATCATATATCCTTCGAACAAGGCTTAGAAGCTTTTATGACTTTATACCCTTATGTGGAGGTATTTCGCGAAGAACTGGGATGCTTCAAAGGAGAAATACCCCCAATTGAGGTTACTCCATGCTCCCCATGGGAAAAAAAGTCATATCCCGTCCCATTAATCTACGTTGAGCGTTTGCGTGACCGAATAAAAACTATGGAGAAGGAAGGAATCATCAGACGTAGTGAATCAGAATTTATTAATCCGCTAGTAGTTGCATTGAAATCATCAGGAGACTTACGACCGTGTATAGATTCGTTCAATTTTAATACTATAGTGAAAAAACAAAGAACCGAACCCCCTTTATTAGAAGATCAAATTTTTTGCCAACGAAAAGATAAATTGATGAGTTCCTTCGACTTTGCGCAAGGTTTTCTTCAGATCAAGATTTCTCGAGAAGTAGGGAAATATTTGGCATTTCAATTTGAAGGACAGGTCTTCGAATACTGTCGTTTACCATTTGGTACGTGTGTGAGTCCCTCAGTTTTCATTTCTGTCGTAAATCGCGTGTTAGGAGATGTTCTCGGCACCCATATTAAAGTATATGTTGATGATATTCTGATTGCTACAGAGACGTTTGAGGAACACCTATATGCTATTAAAGACGTATTAGTGCGAGTACTTGATTCTGGAATGACACTGTCATTAAAGAAAACCAAATTATTCAAAAAAGAAATCAAACACCTGGGGTTTATATTAGGCAAGGGATTAATACGAAAAGATCCGAAAAAAATGTCCTGGTTCAATTCGTTTGAAGAGAAACTAACCACCAAAACCAATCGTACGGGGGTGGGACGTCGTATAAAAATTTCCCTGGTACAATCTCTGTTAGGTTTTGCAGGGTATTACCATTTATTCATTCCCCACTATAGCCAAGTAGTAGAACCAATACGCGAAGGCATACAAAATCGAAATAAAACTGCTATTTGGACCGAAAAAATGTCAGTCGCTTATAGTACTCTGAAAAAATTATTCACTGCTGAGTTACCCTTAATAATGCCAAATTATCAGGCCGACTTTAATTTACATTGTCACCTGGGGGAGGATGAGTGCACAGTTAATTCGGTAATCACACAACGCAATGATGAGGGGAGAGAGGGGGTTGTACTGTTTTATAGTAAGAGTCTATCAGTTCAAGAACAAAAATGGTGTCTGCTAGAGAAACAATTATATGCTCTGTACGTGGTTTGTAACAAAATGAAACGCCTCTGGCTAGGGTGTAAGATTAACGTTTCAAAGGAGTATTTAGGCATTATAAATTCGGCACGTAGAGTGGGGTGCTATAATACGAAAATTGGGAATTGGTTACTTTTATTAAATTCCTTCTACCTTGCTTTCGAATTAGATAAACCTCTAAAATCGGGAATAGGAACCTTGATAAGGGATAGTATCCCAGAGTTAACAGTCTATGATGAACTCTCAGAAGGGGATGAATGTTATAAACACTTTGTCGATCAATTATATACGATGTCACAACAGGACAGGATAGGTACCTATTCACCTCCTCAAATAAATTATTTTGGAGTCTCCCTTCCGGATACACTGGAGCAAGTGTTACGTAATCTTAAGTCACTACAAGGGAATGACCATTATTGCCAGAGAATTACAAAAGATTTGACCAAACCCGATTCAAAACACTCAAATGAATTTTTTCTAGATGACGAAGGGATTTTAATGAAAAGGATCGAAGATTATTCACTTCCGGTGGTACCATCTCATGTATCTAACGAGTTAATTCGGTATATTCACGAGTTTTTCAACCATCCAGGTGCTACTAAGACCATAGCGATTTTAAAACGATTTGTATACTGGAAGGGAATGGGGGAAGAGGTTAAACGTTTTGTAAAGAGATGCTTTGACTGTCGTTACAACAAGATTCACAACGAAAAAATCACTTCTGAATTTTCAAAAATACAAGCAAAAACATTTGGAGATAAGGTTTCAGCTGACTTATTTGGTCCTTTGCCGAGGTCAAAATGGGGAATTACGGTAGTTTTGGTGTTTCGCGATTTATTTTCAGGTTATGTATGGGCATATGGGTTAAAGTCGGCGACATCTTTGAATTGTAGTGCAAAACTGAAATTAGTTCTTGAAGACCTACAAAAAATGAACAAAACTGTAAATTCTGTATTAAGCGACAATGGGCCGCAGTTTCGGGCCGTTCACTGGAAGAGAATGTGCGAGGAATTGGGCATTAAAGAACTTCACACTACTCCTTACCACCCACAAAGTAATCCGGTAGAACGTACGATGCGTGAGATTGGTAAACATCTTCGCATTTTTCTTAATAAGAATAACAGTCCAGAGAAAAATCCCGTCGAATACAATCATAAAAAATGGGCAATTTACCTACGTGACGTAATCAATACGTTAAATGATACGCCTGGTAAGATAATATTTATTCTCCTAACCAACTTCTCCAAATTCCCAGTCCACAAAATCCTTTCCCTCTCATCTCCCCTCGACAAATCTCGTTTGAACATTCCATAGCAAAGTTGATGCTGCCATACAGCGAAAATCAAGAAGACCTGAATGAAACCTATATTAAAGTCGATGAAAAGGTGGTCATTCACACGGATGGAGGCTGTAAGAGAAATGGACTAGAGTCGTCGATTGGAGCTATAGGTGTCTGGTTTAACGACAACCACAAATACAACGTATCTAAAGCTTTACGTAGTCCTCATCTGACAAATAATATGATGGAACTTACAGCGGTAAAAGAAGCCCTCATACTCGCACGACAGCATAACTTAGGCCCCATTCTAATTCGAACGGATTCCACATATGTTCTGACTCAAGTAGAAAATTTTTCCAAAAATCCTGCCTCAGTCAAAAGCAATGTAAGTTTAGTTAAAGAGATTGGGGAATTGGTCAAGGAATTAGGCATGGTTGAGTACGAACACGTTACCGCACACTCGAAGGATTATGGAAACAGAATGGCAGATAGGCTAGTCGTTAGGGCACTTCTCACAGGCGATCTTTTGCCTAGTCAACCCGTTCGGGAATTAACACTGGATCAACAGGCTCATCTTTACGTAACGTTACGAGACTCGTTAGGGAAATTAAGGGAAGAACTGAGTTATAGCAAAAAGGTGACCTCGAGTACCAGCTACGAACCTGGGACCATTGTCGCCGTAAAAACTCATCCTTACTCACAAGCATACTATGGTAGGACAGCTAAACTAGAGCCACGATACGAAGGTAAATACGAGATAGTAAAAAAGGTTCAACCTAACTTGTACTTACTACGGGATTTGGAAGGAAAACTAGGTAATACCACCTTGGTGAATGTTCGTGAACTAATTACTTTAAACGTAACTAACCAGGTTAGCTGTATAACTCCAGCTGTTGCGGTCTCACAACCCGTCATGTTCTCCGACCCCATTGAGTCGAGCGACAAACCATTAAGCATAGGTGATACAGTGATTGCTAATGAGAAATGGGCTGAGTTGAGAATGAGAATCATATTAACTGAATTCAACGAAGAGCGACGATGTGAAGATGAGTTTGCCTCTTCTGTGGCGAAACTAAAGCAAGAGATTTTTCCTAGTTTCCTATACCGCACCTCTTCTCTACATTTTATACATCCCACACGATCAAAACGTGACGATTACATTACCATTAAATGTCCTCTCATAACCCCTGCAAATTTAGAGATCAACCACTTAAGTGACCGAGCCTACCTAATTTACCGCCAACTAATCAAACAAGACCGACTGGATGCCAAAAAAGAATCATTGAGCTGGCTACGGACCGAATTATACCACCTTAAAACACGTCAAAATCAAGTCGAGCCCTGCCCGTGGTTGAATTTTTTCACCTCTAGCCTTGTCCCTCGTTACATTCATTTAATAAATTTTTCGGATATGGGAAAGGACCAAGTGGAATTTACAGGGATGGAAAAAGAGGTAAACATTACAGACCTCGGAGAGGATTTAGAAGAGGATCTAAAAAATTTAAATTAAGCAACCGATATTCATTTCAATTTTTTTATTTTTTTTTGTTTCTTTTATTCTTTTATGTTCTTGCCCCTTCCGTGGCTGTTACTGATGGTGACCGTCTCTCGGGGATCTTCGGTTTGTGTCGGGATTCGGTACTCCAGAATTAGAGATACCATTTCCTGGCCCCGTTGATCGTCGGAGGCAGCTACTGTTTCAGGCAAGGTATGGATATGAAAAGAAAGAAAATGTCGCATCGTGCGCGAGTATCTCTACGACGTAGATTCATGGTTCCCGCTGGAAATGCATTCCAAGCTCCCAAGTTAATCAAGTTAGTGAAATACGGAAAGGTAGAGTGGTCCGGTGATCGGGCGATATGGCATCCCATATCACGCATGGACTTGGCTCGACCGAACAGAACCCTAAACCAAAGATTTTCCGAACTCGATGTAATACGTTCTGACTCAGAACACGCGGCCTCAAAATTTATTTTATCACCACATCGAGGAACGATTCAAATAGTTACTTTTGAACACTTTCGAACCATCACTTTTCGGGGAGCTACTTGTTCTCCTTCAATTAGGCAATTAGAAACCTTATTGAACTCTCCCATCTACTTAAGTCTAATCATTCGGGAAAAAATGATCGAACCTCTCAAGCCGCAACGATATTTTTCAAGTAACCAGTTGTTTGAAAACCTCGACACTCGTTTTTCGTCACTTATGAAGGAGAGAGAATCTTTGAGTCGCATGGAATCTACACATTGGTCCATGTTTGGTCGGCCGGTGGACCCCTTCAATTCACAATTCCGCAAATCTGAGTTTGCACTTTCACAGACTCTTGAGGTATTGAAGCGAACTAATCCTCAGGGCAAGACTATTAATCGAGTTTCGCCATTATCGCGTCACTGTCGGTTCGCATCTCTCTCGAAGGCTGCTGAGTCAGTTCCTCTAGAGTTGCGAACCGATGGGCAAATGTAACGAGCGATAATGGGTGCGAAACTCGATTTCTTATTACAGCGAGCGGTATGTTGTCAGCGAAGTCTAACCGATTAGGCTTCGTGGAAGTTCGGTTGTCAGAGCTTGATGAAAGGATGGCCGAAGTTTCGCGAAAAGCTTTCGGCGAGTTTCGTCCGACAACATCTGACTCGGCTTGGGAAATAGGGTAGTAGGCGATATAGATATTTTTCCGTCATACCGTTATGCTTAGCTTGTAATGCTGTATGTAATTTATTTTTTTCGCTTATTAATCAGAGCGTGAGCTCATAATACAAATTTTGTATAATTTGTTATTTGTTTGCTTTTTGCTTTTGCTTGTGCGTTTAGCACAGTATAGTTTATTTTGCTTTGCGAGTTTTTTATTTTTTTTTTGCACTCGCCTGATTTTCTATAACTAATATTATACGCGAAGTGTTCGCGATTTTATATTTTTTTTATATCTTTGTTATTCTTTTTTTTTTTCGTTACCGATTTGCATCGGTTTTTTTTATGGGAGAAAAAACCCACACAACAGCAAATATATCGTTCTACCTTTTGGGCACGTGGCGATTGCGCGTATTTTTTCTTTTTTTTGTTTCCTGTGGCGATCATCGTTCCTCGTGAAGACGTCTAAAATTTAATTTTTTTTTTGTTTGCTGTAAATTTACTTATTTTATTCTTTTTAATTTTTTTTTTTTTTAATTTTTTTTTTGTTGTTCTATTCGATAAGCCTGAGAATAACCTAATCGGATATCGTATAGTTTAATTGAAACCTATCGTTTCAGTGAGATTATAACAATAAAAGTACGAATTCCGAATTCAATTCCGAATTCGGTTTGACCTTTTTAAATCGAGCCCGATGAACACACAAAAAAAAAATTCAACCATGTACGGTTCCTTTTAGCTCTAGCGAAATACGAGTATTTCACCGCGGTCAGCTTTTTTTTTCACGTTAACACATTCCAACTGAATTTTCGACATAAATCGACGTGAACATCAGCCCGCCCACTGCTTTTTTCACCAGAACTACACCAAAAGCTTTTTTACGTACTAAACATCCATTTATACACTGAAAGGACTGAAATACTATTTTTTGCGCGCATTTTTTACAGTATATTGTATGCTGACATTGTCGGTTTCACTGCAATATCATCCACATATTCCGCGTCCGAATTGGTGAAAATATTGAACGAATTATTTGCCAGATTTGACAGACTATCGGAAGTAAGTAAATATGAATATGTTTGAAAAATAAATAGAAAAGGCATATCTAAAATATACAAAAGCCAAGTAAATTCTAACAAATTTTTAATTTATTTCCAAAAAAAAAAAAAAAAAAAAAAAAAAAAAAAAAAAACGAATAATATAAAACCTTCAAGAGTTGACAAAATATAGCATGAAAATCTTCATTTAATTAATGTATCGAATTTCAGAACTAATAAGAAGCATTTTAGGAACCCTTGTAGGGTGGAATTTGACGCACTTTTCCTCATGAGACTCGTGATTCTGGCTCTGCAACTAATAAAGCCACAAATCGAAGATTCACAAGTATTACTTTTTTTATGGTGCGCAGCTTATGAAAAAATATTTATGAAAACGTGTACAGTGTTTTTTATAAAAATACGAGCACCTCTGAGAATTAAAAAAATTGTCTAAAATATTTTTGCTCATTGGAAAACATAATGAAACCTCTTATTGCAAAATATGTACAATTTTTCATTCATTTTTGGGCATTTTTAAAAAAATATAAAATTAATAAAATTCACGACCTTCCCGATGTAAGAATGCTTCTACACAAACTCAATTAAAATTTAAATCTTTTCATTAATGAAAAATGATTTTTTTTTATCCAATATTCAAACCATCTCTCAAAAACGCACAAGCTTTAAAAAATAATTTTCTATTCATTAATTTCAAGAAGATAGAACGTAATAAAAATACTTATTAACGATGAAACTTCGAAAATGAGGTAACATGTTGTAATAAGTTTTGTGTACGCCTTCTTGGAAAATAGGCACCGGCAGTACAGAAAGTATAAAATTTTTATCCAGAAATTTTGAAGTTCAGTTTTCTTGAAAAAGGATGTGATGGAAAAAGTTTTGAGAACTTTATCTTTATTCCCCTGCCGACATCCGCCATTGTTATTATAAATAAAATGAAGAAAATACGAATAAACGGCGGTGGAATGAGGCTTACAAAAAAATACATGCATATATGACTCGACTCGTTAGATATTCAAGGTTTTTTCTTCCATGATATCTTATGCGAAAGAATAAAGTATATTCTTTGTTGAATATTTCAATACACGATTTAAAATTATTTATTTTCAATTTAATGAGAATAATGGAAATAAGTAAAAAGTTACAAAATATGGTAACCGGCGAAGAAATGTATTTTTTTATGAAACATTCATAAATGTGTGAAATTAATTTTTGAAAAATTTTATAATTTTGAGTTTTGAAAAATTCAACTTTCTTTGTGACCAAGTGTTATATTCAGCTGTACAGAGATCAAAAATATTTTAGCTGCAAATTTTATTATAATTTTTAAGAGAGAAATAATTTTTTTAGTTGAGGTTTTGACCTAAAAACTTTAGCTATTACAGGCTACCTGATTTTGGAAAGGGGGGGAGTTCGGAGAGGATGGGGGTCTTCAAATCTTTGCGTTTCAGACTATCTAATCATCTGGCAAATGTCCAACTTTTTGGTATATTTTTCCTCCACGCATAGCGCCGGCGCGTAAACATGAAATTCTCTCAAAACTTGGTGAGAGACTCTTCTTAGAAATGTGACACAACCACTTTTTTGTTTTTTCAATAAAATTAAAAATAGCGGATCACTCAAATTTTGAGGAGGACCGGAGGAAGGGCAAATAACTCAAAATTTTTGTTTTTCGTCTCATATGAAAAAATGAATCACAGAAACCAACATACCCAAATTTCAATTTCCTAAGTACATTTTGAGAGAAGTTACAGCAAAAAATGGCTTTCTGGGGAAGTTTTGCGTTATGAAATTTCTTGAATCTTTCATATCTCCTCACTAAATGAAGTTAGAAAAATCAAACTTTGTGTGTGGGGTTAATTGATGACCAGTATATGACCTCTTGAATTTGGATCAAAATTGATCCAAAATGACGAATTATCAAAATTTGAGTAGAGCTTGAGGAGCCTCAAATCAGTAAGAATGTAATTAATATGAACTCATGATTATTGAGGATTAGAAGTACACTATATCTCCAATTCACCTCCATACATGATGTTGGCAGGAAGAAGAAAAGGTTATCGACTTCAAAATGTGATGAGGGTACACGAGATGTCAAACATTTTTTATTATGAGCCATGTTTTAAGACTTGTATTGGGCGTGGCTTGTAGACACGAAAAGGTTAGCAATGTTATTTGTAAACCTGAACAAGCCCCACTTAAAACCTACCTTCAGTAATGCGGCATGGCTGCTTTTTTTTTATATGTTGAATACAAATTATTTTTAAAAAAGTACAGATTAATACAACATTGTACTTGTGAAGATTACTTTTTTTTAGATTTTTGATTCGACTCAAAAAGGTAGTTCACGCATATTTTGAGAGAAGTTGGAAGGACCCTCAAAATTTTAAAATTTTTATCCTTGGCTTCATATAATAAAGTGAAATGAAGACATCAATATAGTCAATATTTGAGCATCTTAAATAATATGGGGAGGAAGGGAGTTATACCAAAAACAGCTTTTTGAAAAAATTTCAAGGTATGAAATTTCTTGAATCGTCTCCCTTCTACGTATATTTCGTCTCCAAAAATATTGACAAAGTTGAAAGTTTGTACATGGGGGTATTTGAGGACCCAAGTATAATACTTGAATTTGGTTCAAAATGAATTCAAAATTACTGATGAAAATTTGCTATATTCCAAATCCACCTTTATACAAGTAATTTTAGAGGAGATAGTGTGATGTTCTTGCATTGGTACCTTGTGAGGGGCTGATAAAAGAATTTGAACATCATTCCATTAAAAACTCAGTTAAAACCATGTGGCATGACTGCTCACGTTTTTTTTTTTTCTGTATAAAAAGATTAAAAAATTAGCTAGACTTCAGATTTCAATAATCATTAATAAGGCTCTCAGACTAAGCTCAAGCGCCAATAATAGTAACCAACACCACATTAGCCTTTTGACCGTACGTACAAAAAAAAAGTCAATACGAACGTTAACAAGTTGAAAATTAGTTTCTCAAAAATCAATAACTAATTTTGAAAATGTACCCTAATTCTGTTCTGCATACAAATCATTTACGTAGAAAAGGTCATAATAATACCTTGAAAAAAATTAATTTTGAAGATATTTGTATTTTATAGCCACTAGTAGAGGTATACACATAATACAATAAGCATATATCTATCATATGTACTATATACACTTTAGGTTACTTGGAACTACTAAAATAGGTACTAGAGAGTACGACAAATGTACTCCAAATAAAAACCCTGAACGAGAAAGAAATCAATTCAAATAAAATGCGGGGAAATTTAACGCCTTTTTTCAATAAGCTTATCTGCTTTTAGCAGACTAACGGACACATCTGAATTTTCCTCGTTTCGAATTTTCCTTACTTCCGGGTAATTCGATCATCTTTTTTCTTATTCTTTAAAGTTCTCGACTCTAAACTTGGTTCTTTTTTTACCTCTTTCAATTTATTCCAAAAAAGAGCGGTATTTCTGCCGATAATCTTGCAAAAGAAGAGTTTCCAGCGACCGACGTTTCAATGCAGCGAATTCACATTTTATACCAATCAATTCAGTGGGTTTTATTAGGCGCATGAATTCGTTGCGTATCGGTAATTACGTGTTTTTTTTTTTAGGCGACAAAGAGAATGATTATTTATTCATTTATATAAAATCGTAATTCAAAAATATTATTTGTTTTTCAGAGATATCACCAACTAAGGATAAAAATTTTGGGCGACTGTTACTACTGCATAAGTGGCGCTCCAAGGAAAGACCAGATCACGCTATTCTTTCAGTGCACATGGGCTTATCAATGGTCGAAGCGATCAAGTACGTAATTACCTTGGTCATGAAAAAACACATAAAAAGTGAAAACTTGAAACGCATAATTTTATTTCGTCGATGCCTTTTAACATCTCATTAACAAGTTTTGCCGTATTTTAACGAACAATTAACTCGAATAATTTTCACTACCAACATTAAATGCTTTCTTTTGGCTTTACGCACCCTAATAAAAAATTACATCAAAAAACCTTTTATTCTGAAAAAAAAAGCGTCAGTCGCGCATTTCGAGTCGAAAATTTTCATTAATTTTACTTCTTTGTCGTTCTTTTTTCTCGCTTCCTTTTCCATTAATTATAACGGTCTTCATTTTAGAAAGTACCCTAATAACTTTAACTTTTTGTGATGTAGGTTATGAAAATATATTTTACTATTTGAAACTGAGGATGAATGATGAATTAATCAATGCGAATAATTAACCATCTTTCGTTGTTATGTACACTACAGTTCACACGTCGAAGTACGATTTTGGAAACATCAAGAAAAAGCACTTATTTATTATTTGGAAAATTCAATCATATAATTATGATTTAGGTATTCTATAGGGTTCACAGACTTGATTTCACGAGGTACACCGCGATAGAATATCCTCAATTTTATCGTATTTCATTCTTCAATGAAGTGAAAATGATTTTTCTTTCAGAAAGTAACTTTTTTGGTTTTGCGAACATTTTTCTAAAATTAAAAAATTCACAACACCGTAATTTATCAAAAATTATTTTAATTTTAATCTATAATTTTTTCAATTTTTTTATTTATTTATTTTTTTTTTGTTGAGTAGCTATGAGTGAGAGATTAATCATTTCAGCATTGTAAAACTGCAATCGACAGAATTTGGGGGGAGGGTAGAAATTATCCATGCTACTCCAACTTCCGCCGCCATTGCTCATGAAAGTAAACTGGAGATGAAAAAATTGATTTTTCTTCATAGTCATTTTTAAACACAAAATCAAAGGCAATTCAAAAAATTATAACGCTATTATCAAATTTTCATAAATGAGAAAACCATTATATCTTTCGATATGTTTGGAAAATTTTATCGAGACACAGCCAGATTATATTTATACTTACCTAACCTGAAATATACTGTATGTTGAGTACCCAGGTTATATATGTAAATGTGAAGAACAGGTTACACCATTTGAGCTTGCGTTAAAAAATCCGAATTGTGTCCGCCATCTTATGACGTCAAAAAAGAGAATCAGATTCTTTGGTTCCTTTACCCCTCTGTCGACCTTCAACTTACATATTTGGTAAATAAATGATATAATGTGTTTAAAATGGTTAATTTTTTTTCAAAATTAAACTCTCCTCTTTGACGTCATTAACAGCTGAGTTATAGTTTATGCTAAGACTGGTTTTTATTAACCAATGAAAAACGTGAATTATATTATTTTGGTGGCCAATGGGAAATGGAGTAGCTTATCTTTATACTCATCTCACCATGGTTGAATACAATACAACATGGATTATCGATAAGGCTTACAGAAAAACGAATTAATTTCTAGATATGTTCAACAAACCACAAACTCTCCCGTAGACATGAGAGTGGGAATTCACACCGGAGCTGTGCTGGCCGGCGTTCTAGGCCAAAGACAGTGGCAATTCGATGTTTATTCGAAGGATGTAGAATTAGCCAATAAAATGGAAAGCAGCGGCCTCCCAGGGTAAAAATAATTTTGCTATTTTAGGTTATTTTCATTACTCGATATGAAAAAAAAAAAAAACGCTTTCATAATAAAACTGGAATACTTACTTATGTTTTTAAATCAAATTAAACGATTATTGCGTAGGCGCGTTCACATTTCTGAAAAAACCTATAGTTACTTGAACGATGAATTTGAAGTAGAACCAGGGTTTGGAGAAAAACGCGAAGAAGCACTAAGGTTGGCAGGAATTAAAACATTTTTCATCGTTAAAGCTCTAAAACCCGTAAGTTTTGTTACTTTTGTTACATTAACCAGCTCCCTTGAGCTTAGAAGAATTTGTTACTTTTAATTTTAAGATCCATTTTCAACAGTGATTTGATAGATGGAAAACCAAGAGTGAATGATTTGCCTTTCAATTCACTTTCATTTTACGAATTGTTCTCAGTTAGGAAAAACTGACCTCCTCTTTACCCTTCCTGCCCAAAAAATCTTTACTCAAGTCACTGATTAATTATGTATTAAAATAATAATGAAAATTTCAATAAATCAAAATTTATTTCAGTAAAAATCTGAATAGAAATATGAAAAAGAAAATCAAAACAAAAATATACATACATAATATAGGTGTAATCATATAAAAAATGAAAATAAATAACAAAAAAAAAAAAAAAAACAAAGTAAAATATAACCAAAAATTTTTTTTTGTAATTTTACAATGATAATCCCACCACTATGTATCATGAAAAATAACCATGAAAAAAAGAACAGAGAAAAAACAAAAATCAAACACATCACCCTAAATTCAGAAAAAAAAAATAGAAAATGAAAAGAAACAGAAATTTTCCTGATTAAAGACAGTCTTTTAGGCCTTTGCGAAATTTATAGAGGCTACCAGACTCCCGAAGCGAGCTTGGAGGAGTGTTATATACTATGTCACCAGACAGTGATATTTACATCAATTAGTACCGCCACCAATACAGTCCCACTCCGGAGTCCATGTCTATTATAGGATGTAGATCAAATCTAGTGAGATTCTTGCGCACATGACAAGCAACGTTATATTCATAAATTTGTTCAAAAGTTGTAATGTTTAAGTTTTGGAATCGACGTGCCGTATTATATCTCGCTTTTATACCTGCGATATTTCTGATGACTATTTTCCTTACAACTTTTATCAGCTACGTATAAGTGATACTCCGGAGCTTTTTCCCAACACAGTATGCAGTAACGTAATACTGACTCATACAATGCAAGGTACACAGCCCGGAGGTGGACCATCATAAAAATAGGTCATTTCACTTATCAATTTTTTGGTAAATTTTTGAAAAAATGTTTTAAATTTTGAAGCAAACTGTAAGTGTCCGAAGATCATTGTGATGCACAATGCATAAATTTTTTGACTATTTCCTATAATATACCTCTATCTACACTGAAAGAAATTTTACAGTAACCATTTTTTAAAAATTAAGGAATGATTACTAAAATTACAGTAAACGTCGGACCATTCCCGAATATTAGAACAGTTCTCGAATGCTAAGGAAACTTTGCGTAATATTATGGTAATCATTCCCTTAAAATTAATGAAACATACCTAACTCCTAGAGAATGCATACAGTATATTTGAAAATAGTTACATTTTCATTATAAAACATTACTTTGAAAAATAAAATGATTTTTATAAATTACTTCAACAGTTACTATTTTTATGAGAATTATTACTTTAAGAAATGAAATATCTCTTATAAATTTATTTATTCATTCTTCCACATTCAGAGGTGTTTCATTAGTTTTTAGAAAATGATTACTGTTTTATTCGAGCGCAATTACAGAATATTTGGGAATCATTACTTTGAAAAATTGAACACTTCTTATAAATTCATTTATTCATTCTTCGAGACTCAGAGGTGTTTCATTAATTTTTGGGAAATGATTACATTTTATTCGAGCGCTATTACAAAATTATTCCATAATGTTTTCTTAGCATTCGAGAACTGTTCCAATATTTTTAATAGTCCGACTTTTACTGTAATTTCAGTGATCATTCCCTAATTTTTTTTTTGAATGATTGCTACTGTTCAAAATTACATTACCTGGACATATTAAAAAATAAAAAAAAAAACAAGTTTTAAAAATGCAGGAATAATGTAATTCATAAGTGAATAGATATTACAAAATAATCAACACAGGAAATACTTCGGAACAGTTAAAATATGCGTATTAAATACAAAATATATACAATTGAATAAAGTGCGCAGGGTTGCTAAAAAAGTTTTTTTTTCAATAGAAAACAAAAAACGGGGTTTGTTTAACTTTAAAACTGATTTTCAGTTTTAAAACAAAAAACCTTTATGAAAAAAAACATGTTTAAAAAAAAAAAAAAAGTTTTCAACGCATTTTGAACAGAATTTCGTTTTAAATTTCATGTTTTTTTTTTTTTTAATTAAACATGTGTTTTAAACACTTTGGTTTAAAACGCTCAACCATGAAAATGCGTCAACATAAAAATAAAAAAAAAACAAATTGTTACATTATGTATAGTACATTTAACTATATAATTTACAATTTATTATATACTATGAAATATGGTACATCAGCTATTTGGTATCCCAAATACAATATTGCATAATTAAAGTTACTATTTATATACCGTAAGTCCAATTGATTCGGGTACAATCAGCGAAAAAAATCTCTTTGATTTTTTCACATGTAAAGAAATTGTAATGCAGTTGAAATGAATTTATCAGTCTTAAAATTCAATAATGTAATATTAAAAATGACTTCTAATTTAAAAATTGTAGTTTACCTCTTATTATGTTATCAAAAAATTGAGATTTTTTGCGCTTATTGTACCCAAATCACTTGCACGCACGGTATAGTTAAAATTATCTCACAAACAATACAACCAAAATATATAGTAGTTTTTACTACATATACATAGTACTTATTGCTATATAGTGTATAGTATTTTACCATCACTATTTTCGTCGTTTGCTGATCCTGATGTATAGTCCATAGTTATAATATTGTTCAAAGAATCAAAATATTAACGCACGAATTAAGACACCTCAAAATAATACACGATTCAAAACGTCTCAAAATAACAACGCACCCACGAATACGCATAAGTACAGATATGGCTACTGGTATTTTTTGCAAGTTATATTCTGCGAATCGTCATCATGCAGATAAGGAACAATACCGAACGCGTGAGAACGATTTTGTAATGTTAGGGAATAGTTACCATTTACTTCGAGAATGAGTACTATACTACTGGTAGATGAATCCTACTCATATATTTAACGTACTCTGTCTAATTTATTAGAACCTTTACTTAATTCACAGGAAGTAATTTTTAAAATTTTAATAACTATTACACTGCCTTATGTAACATACCCTTCAAAACTACATTGAAAATTTTAAAGGAATCATTACTGAATTAATCGTATCGTAACGTATTTAAAAAGGAACAGTTTTTTTCAAATAAAGAACATTACTAATTTAATATAAAATGAAGTAATGAATCTTTTAAAACAGTAATTGTTACTAATTATTAGTAACTGTTACTAGTTTCAATTTTGGATTTTTTTCAGTGTACAGCGGGCTATAAATGACCAAAGTGCACGGTGCTTGCACCACCTTATTGCACCACCTAATTAGACCTATACCTGAACCTGGTAGGTGCTTTTATGAAACAAATTCTAGCGCCCCAGAGCACCAAATTTCTTTCATTGAAAAAAAATATTTTTTTATTGTGATAAGCAGTATCAACATGTACCTAAGTAATAAATAATTTTAAACGAGTGAAACCTAATTTTATATTTTAAATGAATTTTTTCGCTCGTTGAAGTCATTAATTTGAATCACTCTTATCTGTTATCAGTGTTGCCAAATTACTCTGAAAGAATCGTTGAAAATTTAAAAAAAATACAATCTTAAGAATTAAGGTTGGAAATTATCGGAAAACAATAATAATAATTAAATATGTAATTTTATGAAGAGGAATCAAAAAAAAAATAAAAATGAAAATTTATTGTTTTTTCAGTGAAATGAATTCACCACTTAGAGGGAGAAGGGCTAAAATCATTTAGGCATGGTATTAAATTACTTTTGTACTCATTAAAGGAAATAATTGAAAACATTTATTTTCTGTTTCAGTGCAGTGCTAGATTGGTTATATAGCCTATGTCAAACACGCTCATTTTGGGGTAAGTTTCTACGTTTTTTTTTTTTTTTTTTCTATATTATAGAGGATAGATATAGGTAATACTTTACCCTGTTTAGTCTTTTCAGTCTATCCTTATAAATAGGTATCTACTAACTAAACCTATAGCTATTAGTATGTAGCTCCCTACATTATAACTAATATCGCATTTAGTCTCAGGTGAAAAAAGCGAGTTATCAAACAAAAGTATTTCGCTGTTGACTGTTATATGAATAGTCATTCTTTAGTCTATTCGCTACATTGAAATATTTGTTGAATATGATTTATGTATATCGAAAAAATTAATTTCGAAAATTATAATCAATCACCAAACTCAACAAAAGAGGTATTGCATTTAAAGCTCGCAAGGCAGAAAAATATATTATTGTGGTTGGTACTTCCTATTCTGATGATATATTTTTTCGGAGGTGTAGTAGGGCTGAAAGAGAATAAAATTATCTAGTTCATCGTGATTCTTGAAGTATTAGTTCAAAAGTTTTCACTAAATTCTTAATTGAACTACGGAAACTAAAGTAATATTTTCAGATTCCTCAAAACACATATGTAATAATTTTTACCTTTATGTTCATTCTAATATATTTTGAAACAAACAAAGGGCAAATGGTTTAATCGTACATAACAGTAAAAATTGAATAAAATAGTTTGAACAGATGTGCTGCGGAACAGCTTTGGGGTGGAGTATAATTCGAAAATGATGCACGAGTAAAATTATTTCAATTCAGAGCTATAAACGTGACCCTTTTTTCTCAGATTTCAATGATGTACCATTGTTGTGGGATCTTTGCCCATAACAAGGCCTCCTAAATTTTATTTGACCGTTCAATAGGCTATTTTTCTTAAAATTGACAGTGGTATCGTAGATATGGTGTACAGGATTGGATTTAGCGCCGCATTCAGTGGCAGGATGAATACTGCTATCCATGCGTATACCTGAGAATAAATTCATTGCCAGATATTTATAATAAGTACTAAATAATCATAAGAATTCGTAATTTCAAAATATAGCGAATTATTAAAATATGATTACGTCTGGCGATACGGTGTATCCGATTAGAGACCTTATACCAAGTATGATGATTGGAATCCAGCAAACGGCGTCTGTTAATACCAGAAGCGTCATACGGAAAGCCATCGATGTTTGAGTAGAGCGAGTCGTCGGATTAACAGCTTTGACTGATTGTTTGGCTAACCAGTACATTGAAATGTAACTCAACGTGATTATGATGAAAGAGATTGAGTTTAAAACTGAAATTAACAAATATTTTAGATAATTTAGTATTCATCCTTTACCTATGTGAAATTAATGATCGGACTTCAGTGGTTTTTCAGTCGTTTTTTCAAAATGTATTTCGGAAAAAGTAATGTGAAACCACTGTAGTTGCGAGTGGTAATTTTGAAAAACAACTTTTTTACTTTAAATAATGGGTATTAGGTAAATTAGTTTGATGTTACTCAGATATGTGACAAGTTTAATCTTTGATAAAAATACAGGAGAACCTTTGATCAAATTACATAAAAGATGATTATTTTTAATACCCACAACAACTAACCATTTGGCCACACAGGTTGATGAATTTCAGATGCAAGATCAAGGTTTTGTCCAGATAAAATTTGATATGAAAATTTAATCGAATAATGTCAAATTGGATATAATCTCTCTATATATTGAAATCAAAATGGAATCGGTTTTGAGATGCGCACGCATCCTGGTTTTAAAATAGCAGGTATAAAAGGTATATAAAGGATAGCACATAAATATAAAGGAAAAAAAGGTTGTAAATTTTAATAAAAGCCTGGTACATGCACAAGGGTAAGTCATAAAATTGTTATGAGTAGCAGGTATACAAAAGGGAAAAAAAGTGATAAATTTCAATAAAAGCTTTGTACATAGGCAAGAGTAAGGGTAAAGTTGTAAAATTGTTTTAAATGGCAGGTATACAAAGGTATAAAGGAGCGAGCCCATCCTGAAAGGAATAACTCTTGGTGGGTGTAACAAATAAGAATAAATTGGGTTGTGCAGTTTGGAATGTAGCAGTACTTGTCTGATAAAATAACTTTTTTTCTTCATTTAATTTTAAAAATCAAATACGAAAAAAAAACATATAATAAATAAACAATTGTGAGCGTATTTACATGTCATGAAATACATTCATAAATTTCTTGTGGATTAAAAAAATGTATGCCCCTAAAAAAAATTTTTTCCTGTCCACCACATTACTCAGACTCTAAACCTAGTGACAAAGTCATATATGATTTAATCAAAGAACATAATTTCATTAATTAATATCAAAATGTTTTTTATTTGTTGTACAAGATATGAACTTACGCGTAATGATGCCCAGGGTTTCAGTTAGGATGTATCAATGAGAAGAAGTTTGGATTTTTTCAGATTAATCATTTTGCTCATCTATAGCCAGAGTAACAGGAGGGGAGGGATAATTTTTTAATAGAATAGAGTTTTACAATACACAAGAAATTTGTCAATATATTTCAGTACCTACATAGTTTAGGGAGTTGAAAAATTTTCTTTTGCGATGATTCATCACTTAGATACAATAAGAATATAATTATACTGTTTAATGAAGTCAGTTAATATTGAGAGAAATTTTTTAATTTAATTTTTTTTAATTTACGTAAATAGCGATTCTACCGTAAATTTATATGTTGACTGTTATTATAAACGAATTATGCAATTCGTATAGTGTTTAAATACCTGAAATAATTAGCTTATGGAAGGGGTTTACGCTACTAACTCTCCCCTCCCGTTGACTTCAAGGTTGAATCAATTTAGTCGTACTTTGTTGCCAGAATGCAAGTGAAATATCTGTTAATTTTTTTGATTTCATGGTAAGTGTAATTTTTTTAATTCGCATAAAAGTTAAAATACTTATTTTACCTATCTTTAAAAATAAGCGATAGATGAAATATTTTCAAGACGGATAGTATGAACTTGATTTTTGGCTTATCATATTAAAAAATCACGTTATGCCTGGTATTTCTACCTCTCGAGTGTATCAGTGTATTTTTTATTTGTGTCTATTTTAATTTGATCAATTTTCTGGGTGAGAAGTGCGCTGTGTGAGTACGTACAGATGTTCTAGGACGGGAGTATATTCAAATATTCTCACATCGACCTCTTCAATTTCGTTGTGGCGTAAATTTCTAAACATTTTGAACGTTAGGTATGTCCATATTTTTATTTTAAAGTTTGGTGCATACATCGTTTTGCTATTCAACTAATAAGTCAAATACCAAAAGCTTTCAAGTGACTCATGAGGAAGCGATAGTAAAAAAATTAAAATGAATTTTGAACATAGAAACACTGATACTTATCTAAAGAAAATAACGTTGAATTTATTCAACCATCGATGATTTTGGAAGAAAAAAGTACTCACAAGATTTTCAAGCTACGTAGACCATAAAAGCTGAAACGATCAATTACTTTGATTCTGCTATTTTCTAAATACAATTCACTTAAATTGTATGCACCATCGAATATGAGCGCGTTCAATCTAGTTATTCGATTGTTACTGAGGTTTCTGAAAATATGAATGGAGGAAATTAGTTTCCTATCGTAGTATTTCATGGTTTATTTGAGCTTTAGGACTTACAACGCAATCAACTTCTTTACATTAGAAAATGGGTGCATTTCGATAGTTGTGATTTCATTATTTTGTAAAAATAACAGTTCCAGCTTCCTCAAGCCACTAAACGTTACATAAGTGAGTTTTTTGATGTTGTTGAAACTTATATTTCTATTGGCAAATGAAACAGTAAGTACATATAATGCTTGTGAATTATCAGTTTCAAGAGTAAATGGGTCATTCCTCGTCATTTCGACCAAAGTTTTTATCTCATGTCTTATGATTTTGTTCATTTTGTTTTATAAAGGAAAACAATCATCATTTCTTCCCAAAATACTTAGATTGAACGAAGGACTTAGCACTCCCAAATTATTATTTTCACTAAACTTTAAAAATTGTGTCTTTATTAGTCCTGACTCTAGGTTCTAGTATGTGCCATACCCCACTAATTGTATTACCATGAAATGGTATATCCAACTACTTTATTACTTACCATGTATACGTAAAATTACTGATCTATTACAAAAATTTTTTAAATATGATTGCTATGTGTAGATAATCACTCATTCTTCTTCGATGTATTAGTAAATCATTCCTTTACGTCTAAAATTTTACAAGCACTTGAAAGGGAAGTTATAGAATTTTGCGATGCACGCTGTATAATTATTGTATCTACATGCCGACTGCCTAATGACAATACCTCGTAATCCATTCTGTTTTTTGTAAATTTTTTTTGTGAATTATGAGGTCAGATATTAGTTACTCGAAATATGGGACTCAGTAATTAGGTATCAATTTATTATTCAATTTCAGAGACACGTGAAATGATTGTAACATTATTAGATTCCCTGAATATCAAAAAAATTTATTCATAAAATTTTTTTCAGTCTTGAGAGCCCTAAAAAACTTTAATTCACATTATCCTTTTGGAAATTTTTCAAAAAATCATTGGTCCTGTTGATATCGGAAAAATAATTTTGAACAAGAATGTTAAAATTTTTGAATATGCAGTTGAGCTCATTCGACAATTTTTGTTAAAGTGGATTTTTTTTTTCAATATACCTACATACATAATGTGTTCACCAGTTCTTGAAAGTTTACTGAAATGAGTGAGAAATGAGCCATACATTGTGTTTACTGTGTAACTGTCTACTATCAACTGTGTTCTTTAAATTGAAATCAATTGAATCTAAACTTACAAAGTTGTCAGTTGGATGAGATCTTCAAAAGTGCCGCTTTCTACAATTTCGATTTTATTCTGTTGCAGTTCTAGTTGTTCTAAGCATTTTAAACCCACAAACGTATCTGATCTCAACATCTTTATATCATTTAAGCCCAAATATCTAATTGAATATATAAAATGAAAATAATGATGTTGGAAAAACTTCTTCGGAAATAAATATTTAGATTTAAAATCAAAAGCATAAAATTAAAAGAAGCACCGTTACTTACAAATCATTCAGCATTTTCAATCCTTTAAATGATAAATCTTCGATGATACTTATATTGTTCTGATTCAGATTTAGTGAGATCAACTTTACTAACGGTTGGAACATACTTGGTGTTATTATCTTTATAAGATTTTTATTCAAGTCCCTTGAATTTTAAAAAAGAAAATCAAAAACATATACACCTAAATTGGTTTCCCAAGTGAAGGTGGCTATCAAAACAATTTACCAGGAGTCGCTTACAGTGGCGGCGGGAGCGATGCTTGCGCAGGTGGCAACCACTCGAATGAGCGCCTCATGAAGGACTGGAAGATTTTCTTTCCCAAAAAATTGTTACCCCCTCTCCCCCCTAAAAATTTACCAATAAATTTTTTAATGATTTTTCAACGTGGCATTCTTTTATTTTTTAAAAAAGAATAATTATTAATTGCACAACATAATTATATTATAATAATGATTTACTTTATTAAGAGAAAAATAAAAATTCATAAACGTGAAAACAAAAAGGTTTACACGTTTATGTGAAGTTTTCATCTTTCTTTTTTTTTTTTTTTTTTAATATATTTTTTATTCGACGTGTTCATAAATCTTTCGTTTTGTTGTTTCAATTTTTATTTAACACTGTTGTGAATTTTTTGATTATTGTTTTTTGTTGTTTTTTTTTTAATTTGATGCGCTTGCGAATTTTTGTTTTGTTTGGTAAACGCAATGCTCATTATGTAAGAATTCATGTTCACATTATCTTTGAAATGTTGCATTATATTTTTAGGAAACTTTAGTCTTTAGTCGTCCATTTCAGCGCCTCTTCTGGCGCCTTCTTTGCACAAATGGGTGGCAAAAGCCTCCTTGCCCCACTCTCCCCCGCCCTAAATCCTTTACACTATTTCTACATTTTGTAGACATGCTCTTCTGTATGAGAAAAGTAATACTGTGCAAGGCGTCTAAATTTTCCATGGAAGCGAAACTTTCATTTGCGATGGCCTCGATGTGATGTTACAGCTTGTTACGTTATATAGATGGAATTGATTTTCATACCCAGTTGTCAACTTTTAAAAATATTTGAGCTTATAGTTTTAAGTTGAAAAATGGTATGTGTAAATAAATTTTATTAGTTTTTTAATTTGAGCTTTTCTTCGTCACTCTCGGTTTTAAAATCATACATACATAGTAAGTTGTTTAATAAAAGGTTGATAAAACTTCGAATTTAGTTACAACCGGGCAATGCTGAGAAAAAATCATCCATAGACGTGGCTCAATCTCAAAATGAAGAGAGCCAGAAGAGGGCGAAAATATGAAAAATCATAAAATAAAAATTTGGGAATTTTGAAGAATTAACTTATGAAAGTTATTGAAACTTTCATTACTAACAGGAAGTACCTGTTAAGTACAAAAGTTGTCCATCTTCAATACGACAGAGGTTAGAATTCCTAAAGTACTATGCACTTTTCTCACGTAATGTACTTGTGGCATTCCTGGGCCCTGTAAAAGGTTCAGTAATTTCTATGAATTAGGTATTCTAAATTTGTAAATTTTTAGTTGATGATTTTTCTCATTTTCCAACTTTCATAGCTCCTTGAGAGTAGGCCACATATTCATGCAACGTTTTTTCTTACGAGTGATCAGTCAAAATTGTAAGTTGCCAGTTTGCTTGAATGGTTTCAAAATTATGAAATTTTAATTTTTTCATTACTAGGATGGTTCGTGAAATTGCGGTTTAGGTACGTGTCTGAGGTTCATCAACAATATCAACATGACAACCATTCAAGCAGATCGGCAACTTTTACGTTTAGATCTGAAGTTTTATCCATTTCTCACCTAACACCATATAAGCATATAAATAAGAATAATTCTTGATTAGACCAATTTTGTATATATTAGCGCCATTTTTGAATTTAATGCTTCTCCTTCCAAGTTTTTTGAGTTTTCAAATTCAGAAATCATATAAATGTGAAAAGTTTAAAACTTACGATAACAGACTGAGAGGTCTAAGAGTATGAAAGATCTCAAACTTGGTGTAGGTATACGATAGTAAATATACTTACAAGTGTTTTAAATTTGTTAAATTATGAAAAGTGTATTCTTCAATGATTTCTATTTTATTTGTATGCAGTCTTAACTCGAGTAAATAATTCTGATTTGAAAATGTTCCGGCGTGCAACTTCGTAATAAAATTACTGCTTAAATCCCTGCAAAATAAAGTTGAATATTATTTTTATGTAATGAAATCGTCGTATACATTTTTTTTCATATTAGTTGGGTTTTTAGAAGCGTTTATTGTTTCAAAGTAGTAAAATAGTGGCATCTTAGTGTGATGAAACTAGAGTCGAATAAGTAAAACTCAAAATGCATTGGTATCTATGTGATTTTATAAAATTAGTTCTCAATTATGAGGTAAAGCGAATCTTATCCTGAGCAGTAGATCTTAATGGAGGCAAATCTCTGACATGAAGTTAGTAGCTTAACCTTTGGCTACGCCACTGTATTAACCTATACTTGTGCACTGGCAGTGATACGATTTTGGCGCCCGTAAGGAAAATGAAAGAAGGCGCTTCCCTCAAAAAAAATCTTGTACCTATTTCGTGATTTTCCTTCATTCTTCAAGAACATAGGGGTTAAAAAAAAGAAATTTCAACTAAGAGGATTTTGTGTTAAGGCGCATGGCGCCCTCCGTCTTCGGCACCCGTAAGCATTGCTTCCTCTGTTTCCGCCTATCGCCTCTACTGTACTGTACTTGTGTGATAATTATTAATTTTATTATCGTGACTTCTTGATTCAAGCACCACAAGCGCAAAAATCTTTCCCTCATACAAATAAATCATATATTTGAATGATATTAGCAAGGATAAATGGCATTGTGGGAGTTAGGATAAAACAACTCCCGTAATATGATTCACGAATCGATTCAGCTAATTTTAAGTTTTAGTTCGTGGTACCACTGACTAGCCACAGATCATTATAAACAAGTGTGTTTGTTATATACCAGTATCACTTCTTGCATGGCACTCACACGAGAGATATCGGGTACAATATACAACTCTGTATTTATCATAAATAAAATTTATTTAATCCTTAAAAGCGTTTATAGGTGAAATGTAGAATTTTTAATTATACTTTCGTTGTCAAAAATACGCATATGTATCAAATTTATTCACCTTTTAACTAAATTTGTCGCTTAGGTACTCGAATGAAATATAGTCACTCGGTATACTTCTGCTATACCATTATACATAATTAACATTTTTTTCCTTGACTTACAATTCTTCAAGTTTTTGTAAATTTTTGAATGTATCTTTATCTAATGTCCATATTCGATTATTTGATAAGCTTAATATCTTCAAGTTGGTTAAATTTTCAAATATTTTTGAATTTAACTGCTCTATCTCATTATCATCCAAATATCTGAAAAAATCTGAAATTAAGGATAATTGGCCAATTGTGTAGAACGTGATCGTAGTGAATTATTTGGGACTCATACAACTTCGTAATGTGCTGGTAATGTGAAAATGTGTAATGCGTTAAACCTCCGAGTAAGCCAAGTTTATTATGTTTTAAATTGCTGTAAAAAAACAGTTTCATTTCTTTTCATAACAGCTTTCGTTTCAAGCTAGGTGCAAGTAGATATGAAGATAATATTTACAAACTAGTTATGGCTGGATTAATTTTATTGGGTAAAAAAATCATATTTTCGCCGTAGCATCGGATTTCATTTTCTAGGATATCAGAATTTATTGTACAATGACATTTCGCTTTTGTTTTCGCGCAATATGCAACTTTTTCTGCATTTAAAAGAACAAAATTTTTACTAAGAAATACAGCATCGAAAGCTTCAAGCATATTGAGACATATTTCTTTACCGCAATCCTTCTCGTCATCTTCGTATATGTACAGTCTATTTTGCCATCGCAGACTAAGGTTTCGTTGATACATATTCCGCCGATGCATCTGTAATATCCTTCGGCACATGTTTCTAATGAATGAAAAGCTCTCGTATGCAATGGCAATGGATGAATGAAATGTAACGAATAATTGGGAACTTAAATACTTACCGCAGTCACGCTCATCTTCAGCGTATTCCGAACAGTCCGCTATTCCATCACAATAAGAGCTGCGTTCAATACGGGTTCCGTTTTGGCAGTAGTATGAATCATCTTCGTATTGACGTTCATCAAATTTTTCAAGTTGTTAATGAAATAGAAGTAATTCCCTCGATATAATTTTGGGTGAGGTTGTCCAAAATGTTTTCAATATGTATCATATAGTACATACGATATACCTGGAGAAATGATGTCATGTTTGTCATTATAGAATCCGTAATGAGGTATTTGATGATAATCGTCTTCCAATATGTCTGGATTGTTGGATGCTCCGTCAATTAGATGTGATAAAACGCAGCCTAGTATGAATAACGTCAGGATGAGATATCCTTTTGGTTTTGACTGTTTGTTTCGATTATACATTCCCCTTGAAAATGTAAAATAACGTTAAGTATCGTAACTTTGATTTAACGTTAATCATTTTAGGTGTGTTTCCTTACAATGTACCTCATAATTTTGGAAACACTTGTAAACGTAAATATCGTACTTGGAAATTATACTTAAGTCTACACCATGCCCATCACCCTTAAATCACCCATTTATCATTCATTTTTTTTAAATACCCAAAATTGCTGCTTTTTCAAGAAAATTGAAAAACAATTTAGACTTCTTAAATTTTGAAAAAATTTGTTCAGCTTTTATAAGACGTAATAAAACTTCTGAATGAAGAAAAATATCATATTTTCTAAAAATTAATTTTTTTAAATTTTTCATGACCTGGAACGATGAAAGTAAAGCTGGGGTATAGGTAAAAAACGGATTTTTTTTCCTACAATAAGTTTTTATAATCACCATTACTAC
Source organism: Phenacoccus solenopsis (assembly GCA_009761765.1). Classification (NCBI taxonomy): domain Eukaryota; kingdom Metazoa; phylum Arthropoda; class Insecta; order Hemiptera; family Pseudococcidae; genus Phenacoccus; species Phenacoccus solenopsis. Next base: position 36,297 of record VFXL01000557.1, on the reverse strand, counting down.
ATTCCATATTGATATAATTTCTGAAATTATTGCGCCATCAAAATGTGTGTCTCACGAGCTTTGATAACCCACTACAATAGTTTATACACGCGTATGCTTACTTATAGAAATAAGATTTATTACAATATTGAAAATAGTAGTTTTGTACTCACCGTACGAGCGCTTGATTTTTTGAAGACACCTCAATATGATGAATTGTCACGGCTTAAAATTATACCAAAAAATCAAATTATGATCTCACTGAATCGTAAGTTCTCTTGATCTTCGAAAAGTGTTATTCATAAATATATTCAAAAAATGGTTGCTTCGATGTTTACGACAATTTTATGAAATACCAAGGTTAATATTAACTACCAAATAGAAACATATAGCATATATAACTAATCTCAAACAAATATTCACTGTAATGCGAATGTCAATTTTACAGCTTTGATGTGAAGTTGAGTACTCGAATTTTATCTTTATCGAGTATAACTTTGAAGTAGGTCTATACGATAACGCGCGTGAAAATGTAACGTTAATCTTAATTTTGGTGGGAATATATCTTTACGTTTGTTTTTTTGTTAGTTTCCTTCCTTTCTTTTTTAGCTGAGTTTTTAACAAAACGATAGCTATTACAGCCTACCTGATTTGGGAAGGGAAGGTCGGGGTGAGGGTGGGGTCTTCAAATCTTTGCGTTTCAGACCATTTGTAATCATCTGGCAAATGTCCAACTTTTTGGTATATATATTTTTTTCCCCAAGCGTAGCGCCGGCGAGTATTCATGAAATTCGCTCAAAATTTGGATAAAGTTGTGATATTTACTTACGACACAGGTGTTGTTCTTTGTTATGAATTTGCGATGATATTTTCATATAATCCAACTCCCGAAACAACTTTACGCCGCCAGGCAATTATAACATTTATTTCCCGCTACGGGTGGACCTACTTGCATTAAATAAGTTGAAAAAAAGAATTTAATAAGTGATGATGGAATTCATCGAAGTTTCAGGCTTATGAGTATTCGTGAAGCTGATACGCCCTTTAATTATCATGTTAATTTCGCATAAGGATCACCTACCATTAGCCTTCATATATCTATTATCTAAATATACCTTTTATGTAATTCACATTATCTTGTAAATTTGCATTAATAAAATTAGATTTCGTTGATGTTAATGACCATAAAATTTTCAACTTATGTTGAGTTGGAAAGGTGTTACTCCATAGCTTATTCGTAACAAGAAAGACATGAAGCATCTAGGTACCTATAATTCTTAGTAGTTGATGCAGTCGAATGAATTCACTTAGATACATGCTAACTTTTGCGTGTAGTGTATTGTGGTCACATGACATCATGCGTATTCATTTTTAAAATGAAAATAGAATATTTTAACGAATTAGATGTAGAGTGTAATATGAGGAAGTCTTAGTGAAACTTTATAAATTACAAAGCAAATTCAAACATTACACATACGTAATTACGCATTAAGTTTGAGTTGAAATACGTTATTTACGATGATAGACAGCCAAAATGTAAAGAAAGCTTTAAAAGATCTTCAATAATTTTTCATCCTGAGCTGACTCGTTTAATTTACATACTCTTTTGTTATAAATTTATTTCTTCAAATTTGTAAAATTAAGGTGCGCAAAGCGTTTGTGCCATAATAATTCATTTTTATTTTTAATACTAGAGGTATTTCCTAAAAATAATTTTTTCAAATTTTTTACAACCTGGAATGATGAAAGTAAAGTAGCTGTATGGATAAAAAACTGATTTTGATCCTGCAGCGCTTCTATATAACCAACGTTGGGTTGTTCCATTTCATATTGATGTAATTTCTATAATTATTATACTATCAACATATGTGTTTCTCAAGCCTTGATAACCACATCAATTTATACGTATATTAACTTAATTATTGTTACATATAAAAGTGAGCTTCCGCTATGTGAAGAAGCAGTTATAAGTTGGCTCCATATGAAAGTACATACCGTGTATGGAGCTGACTTTCACAAATCATGCATTAGTTTCGCCCAGGCGCGCTCTATCCAGTCGTATACGTAACATGGGAGCCGACTTTCTCTATAAATGTATATTTAAATATACAGCTCCATATACTGTATCCACTTTCTCATGGAGCAAACTTACAACTGCTTTTTTGAAGCATGAAGTCGACTCTCACATATACTTTTAATTGAATTTTCCCTCATAACTTCCGTTCTTATCATCGATTTAGTGTATTTCTTTCATTTCTAAAATGGATAATAACAATTAACTGTTTACTAGAGGCAAATAGCTCTTACAACCATTTTTTAAGGTGGATCCAACTTTCACTGTTTTCAAGGGATCCAACTTTTATACGTAACTCAATATACATATATATATATATAGATTTATCTATGGATAAAGTGGCATCATTTTTCGTCGTCTACAGGTAAAGTGGCATCTTTTTTACAAAGTGGCATCTTTTTTTTGATGCCACTTTACCATCACATTGCTCATCGATTCAGCTATGTGTCATGACGTCACTGGTGTGGTTATTAGGGTGATGCCACTTTACCACTAATATTCTATTTTTCATACAAAAAAATTTTTTTCGGTCTACGGTCGTAGTAGCCTCATTTTTTTGATGTTTACAGGTAAAGTGGCATCATTTTAAAAATTTGTTTCTAAGAAAACCTATGAAATTATACATTCCGTTCCCCATTGTGGTGTCGTTAACGTGACATTAGATGCACTTCTGAGGAATGTGCAAAGTGATGCCACTTTGACCATAGATTACTATATATATATATATATATAGTTTTAGTCATAGTGGTGCCCGTTTTAAGCATACGAAGTCATTGTGGTGCCCGTTTTTAACGTTATGATGCCCAATTTGGGCACCACAAGGTTTTTAAGCTAAAAACTATCAGAAAATAATCGTCTCACCCCTCTGGATCCACAGCTGAAGTTTTAGAGGTGGGCACCCCAATGACTATATTTATATATTAAAAATTAAAACCCTTATAATTACTGGAGTTTATGGTATATATACCTTGTGGTGCCCGATATGGAATCTTTGAAAGACACTTTCTTTGTGGTGCCCGGCATATGGCTGGGCGCCTCATAGTTCAAAATATACAAGGGCACCACAAGATATTGAATACGTATATTCATATATATAGTAAGGATTTATTGCAATATTGAAAATATTAGTTTTGTACTCACCACATCATAGCTTAATATTTGGGAAGATACCCCAATATGATGAATTGTGAAGTGTAAAATAATGCCAAAAAAAAAATTAAATCTTGATTTTACAAAATTGTAAGTTACTTTGCTCGTCGAAAAGTACAATTCATAAATATTTAAAAAATAGTCACGTCGATTTTTACAGTTCTTAAAAAAAATATCAAGGTTAATTAACTACCGAATACAAATAGATAGCAATTATATTTAATTCCGAACGAATATTCGTGGTAACGTGAATCTCAAGTGTACCGCTTTGATGTGAAGTTGAATATTTGTATTTTATCTTTATCGTATGTAATTATAAAGTGGGTCTAGCGATAATGCGTGCGAAAAGCATAACTTTAATCTTTAATTTGGACCGGAATATATGTTTAAATTTGGTTTTGTTCATTTCCTCGCTATTTTTTTTTTTGACTTTGCCATGATCATACATGTTTACAATAGATCACGACATATTCACTTCTCTCTTCACTCTGTACTCAGTCGAATTTAGTAAACAGTGATTAAAACGGTGGGTACGAGAATAGTTTAAACAATATTAAAATTAAAGTACGCACTTTCGCTAATGAAAATTAATAAAAATGTTTTAAGTAATTGAGTGATACATTCAGTTTTATTTATATGTTACAGTTGTTAATCCGAATATATTCTCAAGAATGGTTCATAACGACATCATATTTACAAACCTTTAAACCTCACAAAAAACAACGCTTTAAACGAAAAATAATACCACCAAACATGCTACCCTGGATTATTTTAAACATACGAGGTCGTCAATCCATTTGTGTGTAGACATTGGGCAACCATACTTTTTGCTCTAGATTCTTTCAAATAACTGACCCTTCAATCTGTAAAGACTGTCCTGTAGACTATGCAGAATAGAGTTGCGACGAAATACCCAAAAAGAGGGAAATGCCAATTTAATTCTATAAAATAAAAATTACAAATGTTGAATGATTAATAGCATTTATCACTTCTGAATTTTTCACTCTTTTCTCTTGTCTTTATTTTTTATTTTCGAGAGGGAAACTAAAGGACGTCGTAATGATTTATTACAATAAGAATAATTAATAATGCTTGTTATATTTAGTTAATTAATTAATTAATTAATTACGAAAATTTATTCAATTTAATTTTTTTAAGTTTTGGGTGCGATTCTATTTTAAATTTATACGATTCAGTGGGGATGAGGATATAAACGGTTGCATAAATTTTTAATTTCAAACGTATTATTTTGAAAACACTTAGAAATGTTTTAATTTCAGAATTAATGCTTCCATCGAAATCCTTGTTCCAGATAATCTCCATATTGATACGAATATGGTGCAATAAGTCATTGGTTAAATACTTGAAAAAATAAGCTTCCGGAAGGGGCTTTCACCACTAACCCACCCTTTCTCCTGGACTTCAAGAGTGAATAAATTTAGTCATAGTTTGTTGCCAAAATCCAAGTGAAACATCTGTAATTTTTTTTTCACGTACAGTCGCAAGACCTAGAGGCGCACATTTCGTAAATTTGGTCTAACGAGGGGGGCTAGACCGATGAATTTCAAGAAGAGGAGTAGTCTTTTCATGTGATTGGGATTACCTAAGACGATTCGTTCTATTTTATCACTTGGCAAGTGGATTAAACGGTGTTGATTATGTACATATTCACGGCAATGCATTATGCAAAATATTCAACATTGTCATTGCAGATACATTCGGCTCTGAGGTATGCAAACTATTTACATGAATATTGATTTTGTGAATAATGCGGTACAATTTGGAAACAACTCGTCCATGGGATTTCAGAGGAGGAGAACACTGTTCAGATAACGAATGGCTATTGCACAGGGAATTATTCAAAAAGAGGGGGAACACATGGTATTTTTTTCTCATTCACTCTTTTTTGATGAACGGGGGGGGGGGTGAAAAAGATATGAGTGTAGGTTTAAATATTTTTCCGGGATTCGCATTTAGCGAATACGACCCGGTAAACGCGAAGTCCTTACTAGCTCTGGCATTATACGGATTGCTGTATGTATTAATACAACTATGGTTGCGGAAGCGAGCTTTGCAACCAAGGAAAATCCAGCTCCATTGGTAGGAATTTATTCCATTGGTCTCGAGGCACACTCTGTTGCTGGGTTATCTATCCTTTCTTAACAAATCATTTTTCACCTCTTTCCATACCCTATAGCCATGGGTATATGTGGCAGCTCATTAATACAAAGTTGAAGAAAAAGCCCTTAAGAGTTTTTGACTCCTGTTGTGTAGTATTCCTTAAGTGCTCCATTTGGGGTCTTAGGATCTAGTAATTAGGAAATGGAATGAGATATAATTCTAACGATGAAAGTTATATGGTGACATGAGTTAGCGCCCCGGAAAGGGACTCTTATCGACACCACTCCACTCATATAAGGACATAGCAGTTCTTGTATTACCAGCTGAGGCTCCTATGGATCCCTGATACTTAGGCGATGATAAGTTTGAGATACAGCGGGCTATAAATGACCAAAGTGCACGGTGCTTGCACCACCTTATTGCACCACCTTATTAGACCTATACTTGAACCTGGTAGGTGCATTTATGAAACAAATTCTAGCGCCCCAGAGCACCAAATTTCTTTCATTGAAAAAAAATATTTTTTTATTGTGATAAACAGTATCAACATGTACCTAAGTAATAAATAATTTTAAACGAGTTAAACCTAATTTTATATTTTAAATGAATTTTTTCGCCCGTTGGAGTCATTAATTTGAATTACTCTTATCTGTTATCAGTGTTGCCAAATTACTCTGAAAGAATCGTTGAAAATTTAAAAAAATACGATCTTAAGAATTAAGCTTGGAAATTATCGAAAAACAATAATAATAATTAAATATGTAATTTTATGAAGAGGAATCAAAAAAAAAATAAAAATGAAAATTTATCGTTTTTTCAGTGAAATGAATTCACCGCTTAGAGGGAGAAGGGCTAAAATCATTTAGGCACGGTATTAAATTACTTTTGTACTCATTAAAGGAAATAATTGAAAACATTTATTTTCTGTTTCAGTGCAGCGCTAGATTGGTTGTATGGCCTATGTCAAACACGCTCATTTTGGGGTAAGTTTCTACGGTTTTTTTTTCTTCTATATTATAGAGGATAGATATAGGTAATACTTTACCCTGTTTAGTCTTTTCAGTCTATCCTTATAAATAGGTATCTAATAACTAAACCTATAGCTATTAGTATATTGCTCCCTACATTATAACTAATATCGCATTTAGTCTCGGGTGAAAAACAGCGAGTTATCAAACAAAAGTATTTCGCTGTTGACTGTTATATGAATAGTCATTCTTTAGTCTATTCGCTACATTGAAATATTTGTTGAATATGATTTATGTATCGAAAAAATTAATTTCGAAAATTATAATCAATCACCAAACTTAACAAAAGAGGTATTGCATTTAAAGCTCGCAAGGCAGAAAAATATATTATTGTGGTCGATATTTCCTATTTTGATGATATATTTTTTCGGAGGTGTAGTAGGGCTGAAAGAGAATAAAATAATCTAGTTCATCGTGATTCTTGAAGTATTAGTTCATAAGTTTTCACTAAATTCTTAATTGACTACGGAAACTAAAGTCATATTTTCAGATTCCTCAAAACACATATGTAATAATTTTTACCTTTATGTTCATTCTAATATATTTTGAAACAAACAAAGAGCAAATGGTTTAATCGTACATAACAGTAAAAATTGAATAAAATAGTTTGAACAGATGTGCTGCGGGACAGCTTTGGCGTGGAGTATAATTCGAAAATGATACACGAGTAAAATTATTTTAATTCAGAGCTATAAACGTGACCCTTTTTTCTCAGATTTCAATGATGTACCATTGTTGTGGGATCTTTGCCCATAACAAGGCCACCTAAATTTTATTTGACCGTTCAATAGGCTATTCTTAAAATTGATCGCCAATGGTATCGTAGATATGGTGTACAGGATTGGATTTAGCGCCGCATTCAGTGGCAGGATGAATACTGCTATCCATGCGTATACCTGAGAATAAATTCATTGCCAGATATTTATAATAAGTACTAAATAATCATAAGAATTCGTAATTTCAAAATATAGCGAATTATTAAAATATGATTACGTCTGGCGATACGGTGTATCCGATTAGAGACCTTATACCAAGTATGATGATTGGAATCCAGCAAACGGCGTCTGTTAATACCAGAAGCGTCATACGGAAAGCCATCGATGTTTGAGTAGAGCGAGTCGTCGGATTAACAGCTTTGACTGATTGTTTGGCTAACCAGTACATTGAAATGTAACTCAACGTGATTATGATGAAAGAGATTGAGTTTAAAACTGAAATTAACAAATATTTTAGATAATTTAGTATTCATCCTTTACCTATGTGAAATTAATGATCGGACTTCAGTGGTTTTTCAGTCGTTTTTTCAAAATGTATTTCGGAAAAAGTAATGTGAAACCACTGTAGTTGCGAGTGGTAATTTTGAAAAACAACTTTTTTACTTTAAATAATGGGTATTAGGTAAATTAGTTTGATGTTACTCAGATATGTGACAAGTTTGATCTTTGATAAAAATACAGGAGAACCCTTGATCAAATTACATAAAAGATGATTCTTTTTAATACCCACAACAACTAACCATTTGGCCAACCAGGTTGATGAATTTTAGATGCAGTCTTGTCTAACTGGATCAATATTAGATCAAGGTTTTGTCCAGATCAAATTTGATATGAAAATTTAATCGAATAATATTTTTATTGCGAGCCCCGAAGGGGCAAGGAGGCACTAGTATTACATTAAATATGGAAATTAGATACAATTCGATATCACGGGATAGGTATCAAATTAAATCAAATTTGATATGATCCAAATTTTAATCGAATAGCATTTATACTAATATAAAAAAAAAGTTTAATCATAATTATAAATGGTGATATACGTAATATACATAATTACAATACCTTGTTGCACCCAGTGCATAAGTAGTGATACTTGTTACATCCACCTATATGAATACCTTCATCATTGCACCCAAAAAAAGAGGTAGTAATGTATTTATGTTAAAGATAAGTTTCGGTGCAACAATGTACGAATTTATATACGCAGTTAAAGTTGTTTGAAGGCTCAAATAACAATTTTATCGTGGTGTATGTGCAGTATATCAAATATGAGCAACCTTTTTTTGATCACTAACGCATACAAAGAAGAAAAAGTTATACAATACATGCTATATAATTCCAGTGAAACTTAAATTCAAAAAAATCAAATTTCTCATGATCAATTGATTATGACTACTTTAATTAATAATTATGAATAATTGCAAAAACTGTTTCATATGCTTAAATAATATCATGAAATACATTCATAAATTTCTTGTGCATTAAAAAAATTTATTCCCCTTAAAAAAATTCTTTCCCGCCCACCACATTACTCAGGCTCTAAACCTAGTGGCAAAGTCATATATGATTTAATCAAAGAACATAATTTCATTAATTAATATCAAAATGTTTTTTATTTGTTGTACAAAATATGAACTTATGCGTAATGATGCCCAGGGTTTCAGTTAGGATGTATAATGAGAAGAAGTTTGGATTTTTTCAGATTAATCATTTTGCTCGTCTATAGCCAGAGTAACAAGAGGGGGAGGGATAATTTTTTAATAGAATAGAGTTTTACAATACACAAGAAATTTGTCAATGTATTTCAGTACCTAGTACCTACATAGTTTAGGGAGTTGAAAAATTTTCTTTTGCAATGATTCATCACTCACAATAAGAATATAACTATATTGTTTATTAAAGTCAGTTAATATCAGTGGCGTAGCCAGGATTTTGTTTGAGGGGGGGGGCAAGAACTCCTGAACGAAAAATAGGTGTTTTTTGTTAAATTTTCTGTGGCCTAGCATGCCTTGCTGGGTGGGGCAAAGTCATATATGATTTAATCAAACATAATTTCATTAATTAATATCAAAATGTTTTTTATTTGTTGTACAAAATATGAACTTATGCGTAATGATGCCCAGGGTTTCAGTTAGGATGTATAATGAGAAGAAGTTTGGATTTTTTCAGATTAATCATTTTGCTCGTCTATAGCCAGAGTAACAAGAGGGGAGGGATAATTTTTTAATAGAATAGAGTTTTACAATACACAAGAAATTTGTCAATGTATTTCAGTACCTAGTACCTACATAGTTTAGGGAGTTGAAAAATTTTCTTTTGCAATGATTCATCACTCACAATAAGAAATAACTATATTGTTTATTAAAGTCAGTTAATATCAGTGGCGTAGCCAGGATTTTGTTTGAGGGGGGGGGGCAAGAACTCCTGAACGAAAAATAGGTGTTTTTTGTTAAATTTTCTGTGGCCTAGCATGCCTTGCTGGGTGGGGGAGGTTGAAACATAGTAAATATTTTTTCATGTCGTATTTTGTAGTATAGGTAATAACTGAGGTAGCGGATGTCTAATAAAAAGACTGGTAACACAAATATTTATATTCTGGTATCGAAGGTAATCATAAAAGTTTGAACTTAATAATACATAACAGATTAGATAGGTAACTAATAAAAAAAATACTACAACTGCACATGTTTACGATACCAGTCACACCGGTTCATTTATTATGTATTATAGAACAACGCAGCTCATAGCTTGTGAAATTTTTTGTGATTTAAAAACTGAAAAAAAAAAGGTCATGGGGGCAATCGCCCTAGTTGCCCCCCCACCTTGGCTACGCCACTGGTTAATATTGAGAGAAATTTTTTAATTTATTTAATTTTATTCTACCGTAAATTTATATGTTGACTGTTATTATAAACGAATTATGCAATTCGTATAGTGTTTAAATACCTGAAATAATTAGCTTATGGAAGGGGTTTTCGCTCTTAACTCTCCCCTCCCCTTGACTTCAAGGTTGAATCAGTTTAGTTGTACTTTGTTGCCAGAATGCAAGTAAAATGTCTGTCAATTCTTTTGATTTCATGGTAAGTGTAATTTTTTTAATTCGCATAAAAGTTAAAATACTTATTTTACCTATCTTTAAGAATAAGTGATAGATGAAATATTTTCAAGACGTATAATATGAACTTGATTTTTGGCTTATCATATTCAAGAATCACGTTATGCCTGGTATTTCTACCTCTCTAGTGTAACAGTGTATTTTTTATTTAGGGTTAGAATTTTATTAAATACCCGATTTGTGTCTATTTTAATTTGATCAGAAAATACGAATAACTTTATGAACTCTTCTTATTAAAATCCTCTGATAATTGAACGAGTTGGCTCTTAACAACCTCCATTTCATCAAAAAGTCAGACAAAAAATAGGGCTTATAGGAAGTTTTGAAAACTTAATAGCATTCGGATCTGCTGAATTATCTAACTAATTTGAATGTTTATTATAAAAATTACTCTTTAACCTCACTTATGAATACGAAAACTGAGTACTGCCATCCATTGGCTTTTTGATTTGTGATATGCAATGGCAAACAAACTCCGGAACGACCATAAAAATTGCTGCGTAACACAAATGATGGATTACCCAAAATATGAGATGGCTGTTACTATTACTACTCAAACAAAATATCAAATCGACTCTTACGTACTTGAAATAATCGATGCGAAAAAATGGAAGTGGTATCGAAGCCAATATTCCCGCTAGTATCCACACTATAGTCATTAAAAGTTTCGTTCTATTGATCTCTCGTTGTTGAATACGAAAGGGGAAAGTGATAGAGAATAATCGATCAGTGGTAATCACTATAAAATAAATTCGATCACCCATTATATAAAAATCGATTCTTATAGTTATTGGGCGTTAATTTATTTTCATTTTCGAACCAGTTAATGTAAACACGGTTAGTTCGCTCGAGAAGGTGGATATAAATCCGGCGAAATTACACATCAGGCTCATCCGCCACTTGAAATCATATAGGTAATATTGTCCTCTATAGTAGGAATCAATGAAGGCAATAAGTAGCAGGTAAAAACCCATGAATAAATCGCTCAAGGCTAAATTTTTGATTAAAAATGAGTTCACCTGCAACAATTGCATATCATAAAAGAAGTAAGGTACTTATTTGACGCAAATACATATAATATCTATTTTGTGAGGTATATGAATATCTACTTTATTCAAATTGGAATTTTTATTTCCACTACGAAATATTATCACGAATAAATTAGCTATAATTGCGATTATACCCTGGATCCAGATACTTATTCTTAGCACATTATTAGCCATCAAGTCGTGGCAGGAACTGAATTCATCAGGTGGTGGTATACAGGTGATGAGATTTGTTTTCATGCAGCAGAAACGATACTCATCCGTTATCCTGAGCAAACATTTCATTTTCATTGAGTTGAAATAAAAAAAAAATTTTGATTTTCTAGGTGAAAAGTGCGCTGTGTGAGTACGTACAGATGTTCTAGGACGGGAGTATATTCAAATATTCTCACATCGACCTCTTCAATTTCGTTGTGGCGTAAATTTCTAAACATTTTGAACGTTAGGTATGTCTATATTTTTATTTTAAAGTTTGGTGCATATATCGTTTTGCTATTCAACTAATAAGTCAAATACCAAAAGCTTTCAAGTGACTCATGAGGAAGCGATAGTAAAAAAATTAAAATGAATTTTGAACATAGAAACACTGATACTTATCTAAAGAAAATAACGTTGAATTTATTCAACCATCGATGATTTTGGAAGAAAAAAGTACTCACAAGATTTTCAAGCTACGTAGACCATAAAAGCTGAAACGATCAATTACTTTGATTCTGTTATTTTGTAAATACAATTTACTTAAATTGTATGCACCATCGAATATGAGCGCCTTCAATCTAGTTATTCGATTGTTACTGAGGTTTCTGAAAATATGAATGGAAGAAATTAGTTTCCTATCGTAGTATTTCATGGTTTATTTGAGCTTTAGGACTTACAACGCAATGAACTTCTTTAAATTATAAAATGGTTGCGTTTCGATAGTTGCGATTTCATTATTTTGTAAAAATAACAGTTCCAGCTTGTTCAAGCCACTAAACGTTGCATGAGTAAGTTTTTTGATGTTGTTGAAACTTATATTTCTATTGGCAAATGAAACAGTAAGTACATATAATGTTTGTGAATTATCAGTTTCAAAGGTAAATGGGTCATTCCTCTTCATTTCGACCAAAGTTTTTATCTCATGTCTTATGATTTTGTTCATTTTGTTTTATAAAGGAAAACAATCATCATTTCTCCCCAAACCACTGAGGTTGAACGAAGGACGTAGCACTCCCAAATTATAATTTTCACTAAACATTAAAAATTGTGTCTTCATTTTTAGAATGGTATTTGCTCAGTCCTGACTCTAGGTTCTAGTATGTGCCATACACTTACCTGTAATGTGCGAAGGGCAAAATAAAAAGTTTGAGAATATGTTTTCACGAAAAAGTTATTCAGCTCTCAGATTCATGAGAGTTAACTGAATAAATCGTAAGAGAAAATCTACAATTTTGAAACTTCGGCTAGCAATGCCATTAATTGTATTACCATGAAATGGTATATCTAACTACTTTATTACTTACTATGTATAGGTAAAATTACTGGTCTATTACAAAAAAATTTTAAATATGATTGCGATGTCTAGATAATCACTCATTCTTCTTCAATGTATTGGTAAATCATTCCTTTACGTTTAAAATTTTACAAGCACTTGAAAGGGAAGTTATAGAAATTTGAGATGCACGTTGTATAATTATTGTATCTACATGCCGACTACCTAATGATAATAGCTCGCAAACCATTCTGCTTCTTGTAAATTTTTTTTGTGAATTATGAGGTCAGATATTAGTTACTCGAAATATGGGACTCAGTAATTAGGTATCAAATTTCAGAGACACGTGAAATGATTGTAACATTATTAGATTCGCTGAATATCAAAAGAATTTACTCATAAAATTTTTTTTCAGTCTTAAGTGCTCTAAAAAACTTTAATTCAGATTATCTTTTTGGAATTTTTCAAAAAATCAAGATTTTAAAATTTTGGTCGTGTTGATGTAGGAAAAATAATTTTGAACAAGAATGTTGAAATTTTTTGGACATGGATTTTTTTTTTCAATGTATCTACATACATAACGTGTGCAGCAGTTCTTGAATGTTTACTGAAATGAGCGAGAAATGAGCCATACATTGTGTTTACTATGTAACTGTCTACTTTGAACTGTGTTCTTTAAATTTGATGTGAATTGAATCTAAACTTACAAAGTTGTCAGTTGGATGAGATCTTCAAAAGTGCCGCTTTCTATAATTTCGATTTTATTCTGTTGCAGTTCTAGTTGTTTTAAGCATTTTAAACCCACAAACGTATCTGATCTCAATATCTTTATATCATTTAAGCCCAAATATCTAATGGAATATATGAAATGAAAATAATGATGTTGGAAAAACTTCTTCGGAAATAAATATTTAGATTTAAAATCTAAAGCATAAAATTAAAAGAAGCACCGTTACTTACAAATCATTCAGCATTTTCAATCCTTTAAATGATAAATCTTCGATGATATTTATATTGTTCTGATTCAGATTTAGTGAGATCAACTTTACTAACGGTTGGAACATACTTGGTGTTATTATTTTTAAAAGATTTTTATTCAAGTCCCTTGAATTTGAAAAAAGAAAATCAAAAACATATGTTCGTAAATTGGTTTCCCAAGTGTAGGTGGCTATCAACACAATTTACTAGGAGTCCCTTACAGTGGCGGCGGGAGCGATGCTTGCGCAGGTGGCAACCACTCGAATAAGCGCCTCATGAAGGACTGGAAGATTTTCTTTCCCAAAAAATTGTTACCCTCTCCCCCTAAAAATTTACCAATAAATTTTTTAATGATTTTTCAACGTGGCATTCTTTATTTTTTAAAAAAGAATAATTATTAATTGCACAACATAATTATATGATAATAATGATTTATTTTATTAAGAGAAAACAAAACAAAACAAAAATTCATAAACGTGAAAAACAAAAAATAGTTTATTTACTATATTTTACTTTAAAGGTTTTGTGAATTTTTCATCTTTATTTTTTTATTTTTTATTTTTTTAATATATTTTTATTCGACGTGTTCATAAATCTTTCGTTTTGTTGTTTTAATTTTTATTTAACACTGTTGTGAATTTTTTGATCATTGTTTTTTGTTGTTTTTTTTTTAATTTGATGCGCTTGCGAATTTTTTTTTTTTTGGTAGGCGCGATGCTCATTATGTAAGAATTCATGTTCACATTATTTTTTAAATGTTGCATTATATTTTTAGAAAACTTTAATCTTTAGTCGTCCATTTCGGCGCTTCTTCTGGTGCCTTCTTTGCACAAATGAGTGGCAAAAGCCTCCTTGCCCCACTCTTCCCCGCCCCAAAATCCTTTACACTATTTCTACATTTTGTAGACATGCTCTTCTGTATGAGAAAAGTAATACTGTGCAAGGCGTCTAAATTTTCCATGGAAGCGAAATTTCATTTGCGATGGTCGATGTGATGTTACAGCTTGTTATGTTATATAGATGGAATTGATTTTCATACCGAATTGTCAACTTTTAAAAATATTTGAGCCTATAGTGTTAAGTTGAAAAATGGTATGTGTAAATAAATTTTATTAGTTTTTTAATTTGAGCTTTTCTTCATCACTCTCGGTTTTAAAATCATACATACATAGTAAGTTGTTTAATAAAAGGTTGATAAAACTTCAAATTTAGTTATAACGGGCAATGCTGAAAAAAAATCATCCATAGACATGGCTCAATCTCAAATGAAGAGAGCCAGAAGAGGGCGAAAATATGAAAAATCATAAAATAAAAATTTGGGAATTTTGAAGAATTAACTTATGAAAGTTATTGAAACTTTCATTACTAACAGGAAGTACCTGTTAAGTACAAAAGTTGTCCATCTTCAATACGACAGAGGTTAGAATTCCTAAAGTACTATGTACTTTTCTCATGTAATGTACTTGTGGCATTCCTGGGCCCTGTGAAAGGTTCAGTAATTTCTATGAATTAGGTATTCTAAATTTGTAAATTTTTAGTTGATGATTTTCTCATTTTCCAACTTTCATAGCTCCTTGAGAGTAGGCCACATATTCATGCAACGTTTTTTCTTACGAGTGATCAGTCAAAATTGTAAGTTGCCAGTTTGCTTGAATGGTTTCAAAATTATGAAATTTTAATTTTTTCATAACTAGGATGTTTCGTGAAATTGCGGTTTAGGTACGTGTCTGAGGTTCATCAACAATATTAACATGACAACCATTCAAGCAGATCGGCAACTTTTACGTTTAGATCTGAAGTTTTATCCATTTCTCACCTAACACCATATAAGCATATAAATAAGATAATTCTTGATTAGACCAATTTTGTATATATTAGCGCCATTTTTGAATTTAATGCTTCTCCTTCCAAGTTTTTTGAGTTTTCAAATTCAGAAATCATATAAATGTGAAAAGTTTAAAACTTACGATAACAGACTGAGAGATCTAAGAGTATGAAAGATCTCAAACTTGGTGTAGGTATACGATAGTAAATATACTTACAAGTGTTTTAAATTTGTTAAATTATGAAAAGTGTATTCTTCAATGATTTCTATTTTATTTGTATGCAGTCTTAACTCGAGTAAATAATTCTGATTTGAAAATGTTCCGGCGTGCAACTTCGTAATAAAATTACTGCTTAAATCCCTGCAAAATAAAGTTGAATATAATTTTTTATGTAATGAAATCGCGTATATTTTTTTCATATTAGTTGGGTTTTCTAGAAGCGTTTATTGTTTCAAAGTAGTAAAATAGTGGCATCTTAGTGTGATGAAACTAGAGTCGAATAAGTAAAACTCAAAATGCATTGGTATCTATGTGATTTTATAAAATTAGTTCTCAGTTATGAGGTGAAGCGAACCTTATCCTGAGCAGTAGATCTTAATGGAGGCAAATCTTTTGATAGAAGTTAGTAGCTTAACCTTTGGCTACGCCATTGTATTAACCTATACTTGTGCACTGGCAGTGATACGTTTGGTGCGCCCGTAAGGAAAATGGAAGAAGGCGCCCCACTCAAAAAAAAATTTGTACCTACTTCGTGATTTTCCTTCATTCTTCAATAACATAGGGGTTAAAAAAAAAGGAATTTCAACTAAGAGGATTTTGGGTTAAGGCGCATGGCGCCCTCCGTCTTCGGCGCCCGTAAGCATTGCTTCCTCTGTTTCCGCCTATCGCCTCTACTGTACTTGTGTGATAATTATTAATTTTATTATCGTGACTTCTTGATTCGAGCACCACAAGCGAAAAATCTTTCCCTCATACAAATAAATCATATATTTGAATGATATTAGCAAGGATAAATGGCTTAGAGTATTTATAATGACTGGTCTATGTTCTAATTGGTCATATGTTACGCACGTAATGACCAATCATAACGCTAGAATGTGATAAAATGTAGGTAGTTTCAGTTATACCTTCCTAAATAATATCGTTCAGTTTTCAGTGAACGACTAAAATTCGTTTGTGATTTGAATCATCAGCTGATTTGTGTTTTTATTTTACGAGTTAGTCGAGGTAAATTTGCCACATTCCAACTTTTGCTGATTGGTTATTACAGGCGTGACGTATGACCAATTAGAACCTAGACCAGTCATTATAAATACTCTATTGTGGGAGTTAGGATAAAACGACTCCCGTAATATGATTCACGAATCGATTCAGCTAATTTTAAGTTTTAGTTCGTGGTACCACTGACTAGCCACAGATCATTATAAACAAGTGTGTTTGTTATATACCAGTATCACTTCTTGCCCTGGCACTCACACGAGAGATATCGGGTACAATATACAACTCTGTATTTATCATAAATAAAATTTATTTAATGCTTAAAAGCGTCTATAGATGAAATGCAGAATTTTTAATTATACTTTCGTTGTCAAAAATACGCATATGTATCGAATTTATTCACCTTTTAACTAAATTTGTCGCTTAGGTACTCGAATGAAGTATATTAACTCGGTATACTTCTGCTATACTATTATACATAATTAACATTTTTCTCCTTAACTTACAATTCTTCAAGTTTTTGTAAATTTTTGAATATATCTCTATCTAATGTCCATATTCGATTATTTGATAAGCTTAATATCTTCAAGTTGGTTAAATTTTCAAATATTTTTGAATCTAACTGCTCTATCTCATTATCATCCAAATATCTGAAAAAATCTGGAATTAAGGATAATTGCCCAATTGTGTAGAACGCGATCGTAGTGAATTATTTGGGACTCATACAACTTTGTAATGTGCTGGTAATGTGAAAATGTGTAATGCGTTAAACCTCCGAGTAAGCCAAGTTTATTAAGTTTTAAATTGCTGTAAAAAAACAGTTCCATTTCTTTTCATAACAGCTTTCGTTTCAAGCTAGGTACAAGTAGATATGAATATAATATTTACAAACTAGTTATGGCTGGATTAATTTTATTCGGTAAAAAAGTCATATTTTCGCCGTAGCATCGGATCTCATTTTCTAGGATATCAGAATTTATTATACAATTACATTTCGCTTTTGTTTTCGCGCAATGTGCAACTTTTTCTGCATTTAAAAGAACAAAATTTTTATTAAGAAACACAGCATCGAAAGCTTCAAGCATATTGAGACATATTTCTTTACCGCAATCCTTCTCGTCATCTTCGTATACGTGACAGTCTATTTTGCCATCGCAGACTAAGGTTTCGTTGATACATATTCCGCCGATGCATCTGTAATATCCTTCGGCACATGTTTCTAATGAATGAAAAGCTCTCATATGCAATGGCAATGGATGAATGAAATGTAACGAATAATTGGGAACTTAAATACTTACCGCAGTCACGCTCATCTTCAGCGTATTCGGAACAGTCCGCTATTCCATCACAATAAGAGCTGCGTTCAATACGGGTTCCGTTTTGGCAGTAGTATGAATCATCTTCGTATTGACGTTCATCAAATTTTTCAAGTTGTTAATGAAATAGAAGTAATTCCCTCGATATAATTTTGGGTGAGGTTGTCCAAAATGTTTTCAATATGTATCATATAGTACATACGATATACCTGGAGAAATGATGTCATGTTTGTCATTATAGAATCCGTAATGAGGTTTTTGATGATAATCGTCTTCCAGTATGTCTGGATTGTTGTATGCTCCGTCAATTAGATGTGATAAAACGCAGCCTAGTATGAATAACGTCAGGATGAGATATCCTTTTGGTTTTGACTGTTTGTTTCGATTATACATTCCCTATGAAAATGTGAAATAACGTTAGGTATTGTAACTTTGATTGTTTGATTTAACGTGAATCATTTTAGGTGTGTTTCCTTACAATGTACCTCATAATTTTGGAAACACTTGTAAAGGTAAATATCGTACTTGGAAATTATACTTAAGCCTACACCATGCCCATCACCCTTAAATCACCCATTTATCATTCATTTTTTTAAATACCCAAAATTGCTGCTTTTTCAAGAAAATTGAAAAACAATTTAGACTTCTTAAATTTTGAAAAAATTTGTTCAGCTTTTATAAGACGTAATAAAATTTTTGGATGAAGAAAAATTTCATATTTCCTAAAAATTAATTTTTTTTAAATTTTTCATGACCTGGAATGATGAAAGTAAAGCTGGGGTATAGGTAAAAAACGGATTTTTTTCCTACAATAAGTTTTTATAATCACCATTACTGCATTCCATATTGATATAATTTCTGAAATTATTGCGCCATCAAAATGTGTGTCTCACGAGCTTTGATAACCACACTACATAGTTTATACACGCGTATGCTTACTTATAGAAATAAGATTTATTACAATATTGAAAATAATAGTTGCGTACTCACCGCACGAGCGCTTGATTTTTTGAAGACACCTCAATATGATGAATTCTCACGGCTTAAAATTATACCAAAAAAATCAAATTATGATCTCACTGAATCGTATGTTCTCTTGATCTTCGAAAAGTGTTATTCATAAATATATTCAAAAAATGGTTGCGTCGATGTTTACGACAATTTTATGAAATACCAACGTTAATTAACTACTATATAGAAACATATAGCAAATATAACTAATCTCAAACAAATATTCACTGTAATGCGAATGTCAATTTTACTGCTTTGATGTGAAGTTGAGTACTCAAATTTTATCTACATCGAGTATAAGTATGAAGTAGGTCTATACGATAACGCGCGTGAAAATGTATCGTTAATCTTAAATTTGGCGGGAATATATCTTTACGTTTGTTTTTTTGTTAGTTTCCTTCCTTTCTTTTTTAGCTGAGTTTTCAACAAAACGATAGCTATTACAGCCTACCTGATTTGGGAAGGGAAGGTCGGGGGAGGGTGGTCTTCAAATCTTTGCGTTTCAGACCATTTGTAATCATCTGGCAAATATCCAACTTTTTGGTATATATATATATATTTTTTTCCCCCAAGCGTAGCGCCGGCAAGTATTCATAAAATTCGCTCAAAATTTGGTGAGGGACTCTTCTTGAAAATGCGCAAAAATAGTTTTTTTGTTTTTTCGATAAATTTCAAAATGGCGGATCACTCAAATTTTGAGGGGGGCTGGAGAAGGGGCAAATAGCTCAAATTTTTCGTTTTTGATTTCATATGAAAGAGTGAGTCACGGATACTAACATATCCAAATTTCAGCTTCTTGAGTGCATATTGAGAGGAGTTAGATCAAAAAACGGCTTTTTGAGGAAGTTTTGAGTCATGAAATTTCTTGAATCTTCCATATCTCCCCACCAAATCAAGTTAAAGAGGTCAAATTTTGTGTGTGAGGTTAGTTGGTGACCACAATATGACCTCTTGAATTTGGATCAAAATGGATTCAAAATGGCGGATTATCAAAATTTTGAGTAGAGCTTGAGGAGCCTCAAGTTGGTAAAAATGTAATTAATATGAATTCATATGGTTATTGGGGATAAGTTGTATACTATATCCCGAATTCACTTCCATACATGATGTTGGAGGGGGAAGGCGGGGTTATCAACCTAAAATAGTGGTGGGGGTACAGGAGGGGTCGAAAATTTTTTATTGCTGTGTCATATGATAAAATGAGCCCAAGTGACAAACGTATTTTGATTTTAGCTTCCTCAGTGATTTTGGAGGGGAGTTAGAGCAAAAAACGGCTTTTGGAGGGGAAATTGCTGCAGGAAATTTCATGAATCTTCCATATCTCATCACCAAATCGGCCTAGAATGGTCAAACTTTGTGTGTAGGATTAGTTTGTGACCAGAATATAACCACTTAAATTTGAGTCAAAATGGATCCAAAATGGCGGATTTCAAATTTGAAGATAATTTGAGCACCCTCAAATAGTTATAATTTGAGAAGTATGTGTTCGCATGATTATTTCATGGCAAGAAATACTACATTTGTGCCAAATTCAACTTCTTAAGTGTTTTTGGAAAGGATAGGGTAGGGGTTTTCCGACTTGGTATTGGGTGTGGCCTGTAGTGATGAACGGTTAAGCAAAGTTATTACTAAATCAAAACAAGCCCCAGTTAAAAACTCAGCTCCAGTAATGCGGCGTGGCTGTTCACGTTATTTTTTTTTTTTGCTGAGCTATGATTATACATGTTTGCAATAAGTTACAAAATGGTCACCTTTCCCTTGGCTCTGTACTTATGTTAGTCGAGTTTCCTACACACTGATTAAAACGGTGTGTATGAGGATAGTTCAAACAATATTAAAATTAAACTCCGCATTTTCGATCAATGAAAATTAACAAAAATGTTTTGAATAATTGAATAATATAGTCAGCTTCACTTATGTGTGTTTAAATTAAAATTATATCACACTCGTTTGTGTTTGGTAGCTGAAAAACTTGAGTTTTTGATTAATTCGAATGAATTCACACTAACCGCTCAAAACAACATCATATTTACCACCCTCTAAACGCCTTCAAAAAACAACGCCTTAAACGAAAAAAATTCCGTTAAATATACTACCCTGGATTATTTCAAGCAAACGACGCGACGCCTTTAATCCATTGAGTGTAGGCAACCATACTAATATTGTTCCATATTCCTTTAAAAAACTGTCCCTTCAATCTGTAAGGGTAAGCAATAAGCATCTTCACTTATTGCCCTATAGACTACGCAGAATAGATGTATGAGGAAATAGCCAAAAAGAGGGGAAACGTCGATTTAATTGTATAAAATGGAAGTCAGATATGTTGGATCATTAGTATTTCTCACTTCGGAAGTTTTCACTATGTCTTCACTTTTTGGTATTCTTTTTTTTATTTTATTTTTTTTTAAAGTGGAAACCAAAAGACGTAAATGGCATCTGGCATAATTATAACACTATTCAAATATTATTACATGACATATAAAATAATATATTTTTTTAAGGTTCTCTTTTACCTCTTTGTTTTTTATCGGTTTGAAAGAAAACTTTTTCTTTACTTTTTCCTCCGTTTAGGGGCGTGCTCAGGGTTTTGGATGGCAGTGCCTAAAATGTGGCCATTTTGAGAAAATGATCCAAATTTTATATGAGCCAACACCTCGCCCCCGCTCCTGCTGTCATGAGCGCAGTATTATTTCTAGTAGAAGTTCATCTTTAAAAGAACATCTGGGTATTACAACCTTCCAGATTTGGGAAGGAAGGGTCGGAGGAGAGCTTTGTTTTTTTTTTTTTAGCATAAATATTATTGTGAGTTGTAACATTTTTTTCATGATATAATTAATAGTACATACCTATCATATTTTTGGGTCTAAATGTCTGAAAAAAATTATTTCCTTCTTACACTTTTTTTTTGGGATATTTTTTGTCAAATTATCAACGTAAAACCGAAGTAGGTAAAAATATAATATATCGGTATCTACTATCTACATAGAGTATAATGTAAAGAATGAAATGGGGTCTATAAAAAAATATACATCTGTCCTCATTATATATCCACAATTGTGTAACAGAAGCGCTGCAGTGTGTGTCCTTTTTTTCAGGTGTGTGTATCTAGTTTAACAAGGCTCACATCACTTTTTTAAAATCCTGTGAGCGCCTTTGCGTCACAGCCAGCTTTGCCGCATGAAAGAATTGTTTCGTGCATCTCTTAAAATCATAAAAATATATATGATTTTGAAATTTTTTGCTCAGTCAATTAGACTCAATATGAAGCGCAGTTCTTTCACTGAGTTTCTAATATACGTACTATGTGATATATTCATATATTTTTCATTATTATAGTTTTTTTTTTGAAAGCGAAATTAGCCTTTTAAGAAGCGGCAGCTTACCAAATTGGTGATGACCTAATGACTATAATGAGAAGTGATACGTTGCATTATTTCTTGAATTAGGTATACGTATAATGGCATAGAGTTCATAAACGTTCTCTTTATGCTGCTAAATTTCCACTTCTCACTCTGAAATGAGATGGCACTGTGGAAAAAATTATGAATCATTATGAAGAGAATAGCAATTGCACTGGCACTACGTATTCTTATTAATTAAATCAATATAGTGTTCATCGTGTATTTATGACATGTTTACATTTTTATCAGAAATTCCGTAAAGGTGTAGTTTTTGTAGTTTAATAAATCTCAAAGTCGTGAAAAGAAAACACGCAAAGCTTATAACAGCAACTTCGCGTGCGTAGTTTCGACGAGCTCCATTACAAAGTTCCGCAGTCAAGGTCATTGAACTTGATAGGCAACCATCGAAACGAACAGCTGATATCGTGTTATCATTTGTTATTGCGATAGATTCAAAGTCAGCGACAAAATCATCGAATATTTATGCGTTGCTGATAATGTTAATATATTTATATTTAAACGAGAAAAGGAAATCAATTTTTCCTCGCGTTGAAATGTAATGTAGAATTCTTATTGCGACAACAATCCTACATTAACTCAAAATGAATGATAACGCATCCGAAAGCGTGATAAGGTTGAGATTACCTTCAGCTAAGGAAACTATGGAATACGGTAAGTATTCGATTCATATAATGTAGATTTCGAGACCATTAATTTAGATAATATATCATCGTATAATTTTGTCTATTATTCATCGAAGCTTCCAAATTCATCCGAAGAACCATCCCTCAAGCTGAGTATTGGATCACCAATCGACACCGTTGGATGCACAATATACCTACGGAGGTGCGCTGGAAGAGTAAAATAGATATTTTAAATTAAAACAAAACATATATCTCATTACAATGAATATAATACACAGGAATGCGATGTTGTTATCACATTCCCCATCGGTATCGGAGATACTATTCTGATGTGGTTGCTGACTCGTTTGAAAACTACCGGATTAAATGTACGAGTTCGACACAACCCTACAACCAATTGTTACCAGTGTTATTTAACAGCTCCTGTTCACGTGTAAGTTATCGAATCTTTTTTTTCTCTCAATTTTACTGAACACGGTGAATATGTGATACGTCTAACGCAGATTATTGAAATGTGCCGAAGAGCATCATCTTCCCAAACGTCTGAATTCAGATTACGGCGGAGGTTTGAAAGAATTCTTGAGATCAGAGGAAAATAAATTCGAAGGTTTTGAAAACGAGATGGAATTTTTCACGATGCAAGAAAGACAGTGGTTAATTTTACGTTTACTAGAAACATTGCGAACACACTCGTGCGAAGAAATTGGAAACGTTAAGTTCATCGAGGGTCAAGCTATTAGTGGGTTATTTCGATATAAATTTTAAGCATTTCGTATTATTTGTTATCGAGTGTTATTTTTATTTGATGGCAGTTCCGAAGTGCCTTTCTAGCGGTATAATTGCTCAGATTTATCCAGTTCATGAGATGCAAACGTTGAAATATTTACGAAAAACGTGGGTTCGTTCTGTCTTCAACAGACAACCTATAGGTAAGTTTAGTAAACTAATTTTTTATTCGATATATGAAGTGAATGTAAATTTTGTTTCATTTCTTCGATAGATGATATAGCAGAATATTTTGGCGTTAAAATAGCCATGTATTTTGCTTGGCTGGGTCATTATACGAGAGCCTTGACTATTCCAGCAATTGTTGGATTTATATTTTGGATCGTAAGTTGTACTGGTTTGTTTTCAAAATAAAGCTAACATAATATATTATAAGAGTGTTATTTTTCAAGGTGAGCTTTTGTCGTCTCAACCAATCTGTAGCGGATATCGGATTTGTGTTGTTTTCGTTTTTTAATGTTATATGGTTCAGTATTTATTTGGAAGCGTGGAAACGCTATTGTGCTGAGTTGGCTTATAAATGGGGTACTTTGGATCAACGTGATGAGCTTTTACTGGAGCCAAGACCGCTATTCACGGTATTGAAATAATACTTTCATTTTTTTTCTTTATTTTTTTATTATTTTTTTTTTTTAGAATGTGAAAGATACAGGATGTTTGGAGTTTGGACTATAAGGAGTTATATTCTGTTTATAGATAGCACTCGATGAGCACAAAAAGTGTTCTCAGGGTTGGGTCGTTCTGTTCACGTTCAGTTCATTTTGAAAATAAAATTATGACGTTCAGTTCACGTTCACGTTCATTTTAAAAAATAGCTACGTTCAGTTCAAGTTCGCGTTCATAGTTATTTTGTTCTCTTCAGTTCATTAGGTGACGAAAGTTAACGAACGTGAACGATTTTCATTACGTTTACTAAAAAAAAAAAAAAAAAAATCCATCAATCAGTTCAACTTGAGCATAGAGCTGATAGAACATAGCATACTTCAACTGTACCCAGTTTTTTCGTATTTCAATTTTTTGGCTTATGTCTATAGTAACTTTTTTGTTGTATTCAGCGAGTGCTACCTTGTGCTAGAAGTATTGCGCACAATTTGAGGAACATGGGATTGAGGAACTGACTTCACTAAAGTGAACAGAATGTTATGGAAAAAGTATTGTTGATCAATTACATGGAAAAAGTGTATTTTTTCACGTGTCAGAATTTCCCTGCATCTCGTCTATCCCTCTTAACATCAGAATCCCTCATCGATTTTGGCCAAAATTATAATTGAAAATTGTTCATCAATTCAACTATCGCCATTGACCTTAAGCAGTATTTTTAATTCTCATTTCTATCAATAAATTTGGAGTGCTTAAGTGGCATAGCTATTCTTATGGTTCTTACGGAAAAATACATTGCAACAAAACTGCAGGAAATCTAATGTAGAACAATTCACTTTGTGATGTTTTTTCTCGTAGAATTTTATTTCAATGAAATATAGATGAAAAACATATTTTGACAAGGCTTGGGAATTGTTTGTGATGAAGTAGTATCTTCTTTTACAAAATAATTATACAAAAGAAAATCTCCTATCATTTCGTTTTATTTCGTTACATACTATAATTCCGCAGCATTAATATTGTAAAATATTTATATAGGGTCCATTAGAAGTGAGTCCCGTTACTGGACGTCTCGAACCACAATATCCGTCATGGAAAAGAAACGTATTTCGTTACCTCGTTAGCATTCCCATTATTGGTATTTGTATAAGCATCGTTGTTGGAATTATGATCCTCAGTTTCAAATTACAAGTTTGTTTCGAGCTTTGATAGAAATAAAATAACACGAAGATGCGCAAATAACTGAACTGTAATAATTCGTAGGATTGGTGGGATAAAAAAATCATCAGCGGTAGTAACTTTCAATGTTTTACTTTCATTCCAAAAATTCTTTTGGGTATCGTGATCTCATTCCTGGACGAAATTTATTACAAAGTAGCCAAGTGGTTGAACGACGAAGGTAAGCATATGATATAGGGAAATTAACTCGAACGATTTTCGCAGCTATTAGAAGAGTGTTGTTTTTTTTTCTTTAATATTAATACGTTAGAAAATTTGAATAGTTTTACTAGTGTTAAAAGGCATACATAATTTTTATTTATGTGTCATTGCTCTCTTTTACGGATAGAAAATTATCGACTAGATAGAGAATACGAGAACAATTTGATCGTGAAAGTTGCTACGGTTTGTATGCTATAACGATTACTTAATGCGCTTCGGCTTTCGCGTATAATATAGCAGCTTTAAGCGATACCAGATCAATTTCCAGCACCATTTTATCACTGATTTTTCTTCCTAATTTTGTACAACTATGAAATACGGAAAGATAGAAAAGAAATTTTCATCTTTCTACGATGTTTTTTGTAGCGAATTTCAAATTCTACGTTATTCACATTCACGAGACTTTATTTCGGACATTGATATTGTACTTGTTAATAAAGCTTTGTAATTTTTTTCATTTCAATTTTTTGTGTCAAAATAATAGTTCATATTTAATTTTAAAATATTTTTTATTTTTGATGCAGTTCCAATTCGTGAATTCTTTTATATCACTGTTTTACATTGCTTTTTATCTTCAAGATCAGGAACGTTTGAAAGTAGTAAGTATTTTATGTGTTATTTTTGTTGTTTTTTCTTCTCCATTAACTATAGGTTGCAGGTACTAGGTTCTTAGGCAAAGTTTAGGAGAAATTTTTAGATCAATTTATTTTGTAATTTCATTTTCAATTGAGTATTTAGATATAAGCGATTTATATACTTGATGCTTTTTGTTTAATTTAATTTTTTTTTAATGTGAATATTTATTTTTAAATTTAAAAATTACTTTATTTCACGTAGTATTAGCTTGATTTCGGTCATGTGGGAATCGAACACGTTGTGCCCAATTTTTTACTTTTCAGATGTTATGAAAGCATCCAATATTATACTTGAAATTTTCATAATTTAGATATTAAAAAAAAAATTATTATTAAATAAAAAATGATTTTTTGAGTACGACTGATGTTTCTCGTGATTCAAGTGGGTAGAATGAAGTCCATGCTATAACTATTATAATTTTTCAGTAAATTATTAAAAAAATTGGATTCTCTAAAAATAAAAATTTTCAATTAATTTTTTTTTAATGTTTAACCCTCTAATGGCACACATAAAAGTAATTTAAATTAGAAAATAAAAATTGTGCTAAGTCACTCAAGAAATTGAAATATAATATGTTATTGTGCTCGCTGAAATGCAGAATTTCATTACAAAAAAATTGCATAATATCAAAATTGAAGGGGCAGCATACATAGGACAGAATAGAACAATTTTTGAAAATTTCCCAGCTCCTTCAATATTGAAGATAGGCAATTTGTTCTTCTATGTTTTTTTCTTGCAAATCATTCGAACTACAACATAGCATGGTTTTATTTTCAATTTCTGCGACCTGAAAAATGCAATGAATAATTTACATAAAAATTCAGAAGTAAATCTGCCCCTTCAAAAATTGATGTATGCAAGTGACACAGATTCCCAAACTGAAGAAATTGTGGCAACGTTCAACTATGAAGGGTGCACAGGGATGAGCAGCCGGTTACGCTGGAACGCAGCGAGTTTGTATTACCGATGCGGGTGAAATTCACCCATGTGTGCCAATTAAGGGTTAAATATAAAAGATGGCGCTTAAATGCCCAACAATTGGAATTCTTTAAAACTCGAATTTTTGTCATTAAAAACAAAAACGAAAATTTGAAATTCTTAAATCTTGCCCCTGTATTTAGGGGTAAATCAATATGGATCTGAGAGTATTGAAAATTTTTGAATATGCTATTTGGGTCATTACATCACTTGATCGACCTATACATAATTGATTTTTGAAAAAACAAAGCAAAATTCATTCACTTTAGTAGAAGTACTTACAAAAATGATTTTATAGATTATAAAGACGTACTATGATTATTGTTATTTTTTAAAGCAATTAGCCGTATTACTGATTACTCGACAAATCATCCAAAATGTAAAAGAATCCGCGTTGCCTTACTTGATCGAACAATTTCGGCTGGCTAAATTAAGTTTCGATCTCTTCGGCGCTCTTAGTCCTTCTGTAGCGAAAGAAAAACACCAATTTAGCGATCATTTCAAATGCAAAGACAAGAAAAAGCACACCGAAACCAGTACCATTCCTCAAGCTGAAGTCGAGAGTACACTTTTCAAAGTGAGCGTTTATTTTTCGGATTATGTAGGTATTTGTGAATTATAGCGAAACATTAAATTAATTTTCATTCCAGTACGAGGGTACTTTTTCGGAACACTTGGAGATGTTTATTCAGCTAGGTTACGTGGTATTATTTTCTTCGGCATTCCCGATGGCTGCGTTTTGCGCTTTCATTAACAACCTTATTGAAATCAGAAGCGACGCTTTTAAAATGTGTTTTATATACCAACGACCATTTGGAGAACGCGTATCTAATATTGGAATGTGGCTGGTAATGCGACGATGACTCGATTATAATAATCAGGATAGAATTATTAGTTGAAAGTATACGATATTTTTATGATTTCAGAATACAATGGAGGTTATGGGATTGATAGCTATTTTAGTGAATTGCGCATTAATCGGATTATCTGGACAGGTGCATAGAATGTTTCCGGATATTTCGAAAACGCAAACAATCCTTTTGATCGTTGCTTTGGAAGTATGTAGTACGAGGTTAAAATGATTCAGGGATTTTATAAGCATCTGATTTAATGGGTGACCTTTACAGCATGTTATGCTACTGATAAGATTTTTGATCTCGTGCCTTATACCGGATAAGCCGCAATGGGTGGCTACTGAAATGGCAAAAGTGGAATTCGCCAGAAGAGAGGCTGTCAATCGGATCTCTTCGGCTACTACTACTCCTCCTTCGAGTGGTACTGCTGTAACAATTGCGGCTGGAAATGACCGCAATTTTGGAATACAAGAAAATATATTCGTCGAAGAACTAAACGCGGAATGTATGGCCGAACGAATTAGTAGAAGGTGGAGACAATTTATTTTTATTTTCGAATTTTTTTCTCGGGAATTAATTTTTTGTTTTTGGTTAATTTATATTTTTGCGAGCAAGCTTCGAATAAAAATTAAAAAGATATTGCAGCCCACCTGATTTGAGAGGAAGTATTTGAGAAGGAATTGAGTCTAGGTTCAGATGCAATCTTGAACTGATCTTACATACGAAGTTTGAACTTCCTAGACCTATTTGATGAAGAAATATGCACGATTCTGGAAATATCACTACTCATTTTCCTATCCAAAAACAGATCTTGGGCTAATTTCCTCCAATTTAACGAAGGAGGTATTTCAATGTGTTGGCCATTTCAGCGCACTCTACAATATGAAATTTTCAACTTTCATGTTGCCCCACATACAGCAATACTCATCTTAACTTTATATTTAATTTTTCAAATTATTATTTTTAATAAAATATATGTGACTTCAGCCTCCTAGGTAAAGTTGGATGAACTCTGAGCGTGTCTCAAACATGTGACAGATGGTGAAGAGTCTCTGGCAGAAGGTCTTAGTCTGGGGCTGAGCTGGTCACCTTTGGGCCCTCTCGCTCTCATTCCTTGAAGGGTGGAGCCATAGCTAGTCTACCTTATCCTGAGAGCTTTGCTTCTACAAGCAAGCTGCCCTTCCCCACTCACCCCACACTTTGAGGTTGTTGGGATCCGCGGTTCTGGGAAATCCTTAAAATAGTTAGAAGAATCAAGGTCCATTAAGGCAACTTGGAAGGGATATAAAAAATAAAAAGTAATTAAAAAGCAAAGTTGGATCTAATTATATAAATATTCATAATAAATTTTATATTATTAATGATTTTTAATTTACAAAATTAATGTTTTTAATTTAACTAAAATTTAATTAAAATTTTATTATCATTTATTTAAAAAATCAAATAGTTAATTTTAAAATTATTTTCAAAATAATTCTTATGATTTTTTTCATATATATTTATTGTTGATATAAAAATTAATTTGAAAAATTAAATGTAAAAAAATAATTTTTTTTAATGGGAGTTGGAGTAAAAAGAGGTTTCTAATATGATACTGAGTTGTGAAATTTCATTCTTGTCTTCATCATATGTACTTGGAAAACTTGAATTTCGTTTGTAAGATCATAGTTTTGGGATGAGGACAACGATTCAGCTCCTCTAGTTCAGTTGATAATTGACAAAAAAATGGCGAATGAATTAAAACTTAAGGCGTATTTAAGGGGTCTTATATTGCTCAGGTGTAATGATTGTACTTATACAGTTACTGGGGGAAGGGGGGAAAGAAGGAGTATAACGCATCCGAAATCCAGCTTTTAAGGTGTTTGCGGAGGAAAAAAATGAGAGATTTTCAGTCTCAGCAGTAATAGGTGTGGAGTGTGAACATATGATATTAAAAACTCAGCTCCTCTGATACGGTATGTCTGCTTACATTTTTTATTCCATTTTTGCACTCATTCAGATTCTTCATTCAGTAACAACTTCATCTTCATTCACTCGCATTATTTACATTTTAGGAGTTCAGAAGGCTCGGATTCATTCGAAGTAGCGGAGGACACGTTAATCGAAACCAAACCTTCGGATACAGTTGAATCGGATTTATCGCAATCGGTCGACAATATCGATCGTATATTAAAAAACATCGACGAAGAACAAGACGACGTTAAAGGAATCATACGCGGTATATCGCGCGAATCAGAAAGCTCCGGCGATTACACGGGAACTTCGATATCATCGGAGCCGGCGATAATAGGTAAACGAAGCTTCATCCGATCCAAAGAACGGAAACCCAGTCCTTTGAATTTAACGAAAAATCCAAAAGATTGGGCCGTAAGTACAGACGAACATTTGGATCGCCAAGCCGGTACCCCCGGCCAGTCGGGATCGTGGTATAAGAATCTACACGCTCGTAGAATAGTCTCAAATTTGGAAAAAAATTACGGCACTTGTCGCAGCACAAGCTGTATACCGTCCGCCCAAAAAGAGTGTATTTCGTCCAACGAATCAGTCCTATCTCAGTCCCCTCCGACTACTAAATTCGCGCCGGAAGAACGAGTCGATTCAGCCGGCAGCGAGAACTCGTCGGCTACCGAAGAAGTGGTCGCAGATGCTGTCGAGAAAAAGAAACGATTGAAATCGGCGCTCATCAAGAGGGCTAGAAGCGTAGCAGTGTTTTCGCTGAAGCTTAAAGAGCGACGAGCTAAAGTTGAGAAGAAGCCGAGAAGGTGAAGGAGAAAATGAGCCCGAGAACGGAAAACGTAATGGTAGGCGGTGAGCTGTCGTGCGTGCCCATTGAAATGCTGATATCGATCGACGACGTTAATATGAAATATCAACAAACGAAAAAAAATTCTTCCGCGTCCAGCTCTAAAGCCGGAACGCCGACGGTGCCGTTTCCGAATCGTTGAAGATTTACAATATGTTTTATTTACGTACGGCTTTGTAACGCTGGACGCGGTTGGTAATTTCATATCAAATTTGAAAACACGAAGGCATCAGTAAGGGTTAAATAACATATCGATTTCAACGGTGTATTGCGCGAATACGCGATCACGCGATTTTCTTATTTCGCGTGTTCACCAGTTGTATTTCTAATTAAAAAAACATTTAGGTGTAGTGAAATAGGTGTTCTGAAAGGGAATACGTTCGCAATAGTTGTATGTACTGTCCATTCTGATTCGTATTATCGGTAGGTAATTGCTGTCCAGAAATTACAATAGTATTCTCGAGACTTTTTTTTTTAATAAGTTCGCTATCTTCTCGTATAATAGATCATTTTCTATAAAAATAATAATCATGTGATGTAAACTCCTATTGTGCCTTGCTGGTGGCGCATTAATATTTTGTAAATTTTATATCTTTAATTTATTACGTTAAAACAATGATTCATGTAATTGAGTCAATTATATGGAAGCATTAATATATCGTCGTTTACTCGCTTCAAGCGTTACTCTCAATAGATACAGAATGGCTGGAATATATCGCTCAATCGAAAAAGTGATAAATTATTATTTTTTTAAAATATTAGTTCTAACCATTGAAATCTGTAATCGAGCTAGTCGTCTTATTCATTTAAGATTGTTTTCTCCCTACCATTCTGCATACCCTTTGCATGAACTTATACAAAGATACAAAAGTCATTCCAGTTGCCCTAATAACGTTATTTTATTGGATTTTTTCATCTTTTATTCATGTGTTTGTAGATTTTGTTTGGGATGATAATACCGAATTACCTTTAAAAATAGGTGGGTATTGTGTAACTTGGGTGCCTTATATTTCAATTCATTCTTTATGCGTTAAGAATGCATATTTTATTATGTCAGATAAAAAAAAAAAAATTAAATTATAAAATCGAAAAGGCGTTTAGAAATTCCTATTTAATCAGTATTAAAAATGGTTTTTATTCATTTATAGAAGTGATTTGGATAAAATTAATTTTATTAAGTATACCTATCTCTATTTGTATAATGGGTGTTATTATATTTTCGTATTTGTTTATAAATGAAAATTAATATGTATTAATAAAAACGCTTATTAGATGATTAAGTATCGTTGGACGTTGTATTGAAAATTAAAATAGTACATAATACATTATAATTTGCTATTTGATGCGTTATGAATATGGTGATTGTTTTATAAAAGCGAATTCTCCTCTCTTCTACAAAAAAAATATATATATCAGCGTTGAAGATACGCGTGTAGTAAAACTTTGGTCATGTTATTATATCGAGATAATGATGATGTAACTTCGGGGCACATCACTATCTAACTATAGAGCAAGTTAAGTTTCATATATGTGCGTGCGGTGGAAGCAATTCCCGCAAAAAAAAAGGGACTGGTATGCTAATTTGAAAAAAAAAATCATCTTAAGAATGATCGAGCTTCGAAAATGTGTATCTTATGAATTATGAAAAGTGAGACTATGAGGTTTATGCCAGAAATATGAAGCGTTAAATGAAGTTTTATTGATTGAAAAAATCATGCGACTACGTTGGTGGGATAAAAAGGAAGATGAAAAGATATGAGCCATCTTCCATTTAGATACCTTATTTAACACTATTATGCGAAAAAATCAATTTGATGAATATTGAATTTGTTTGAATGTTTGTAGTTTTCAAATTTTCAGCCTGTCGCCTCTTCCCAAATAACTAACTTATATCTTAAATCTTATCACTTATGTTTGGCTTGATCATAACTAATTATAGAACAAGTCGAATGTATTTCAACTGCGATAGTAAATACGACGTGGCAACGGTATAGATTAGGAAATTTTTTTATGCGGAACATCTGTGAAATGAACAGAATAGATATCTGTCAAAATTCATCAAAACTCGTTAGGCTCGTTCATTGATTCATTTCGGATCCATCGTGTAATGAAGTAAATCGAATAAGTGCTGGCTAATATTAATGCTACAAAAATTCATCGGTGAATAATTAGATCTCGAATGAAATAGGTACCTACCTACACATCCCCAAAATTTCATTAATTTTTTTTTTAACGAAAATTAATCTGTTCTCAAATTTATTGCACTAAGCGTGAATTTTTTTCGCCAAAATTCATACGAGCGAAACTTGAAAACATTCGTTGTTCTCATTATTCTTTATAATAAATTTTACATTCTTCTTAACCTACTGAAAATTTTGCTTCTTCAAAATTAGGTATTAAAAAAATCTATCAAGTGGATGAAAATACTCAATTTTTTTCAAAATTTATATCTTTTTAATCCTCTAATCGTTTGCAATTAATTTAATACCAGAATGCCAGGCACAATAATAGTTATACTTTTTGCATTTGCCTTTTTTTTTTTTTTTTTTTTTTTAATAGAATAATGATCAGGAACGTTGCACGTGAATAACATTTTAAATATATTTTAACCTAAATATCATATGACATTGTCAACACTTCACGTTGTTGAGGAGAAATACCGATGATCGAGAGTTGATGTAACATCAAAATCTGGAAATGAATATTTTGGTTTATTTGAAAAATTTATTTTTTTTTAATGAATATCTTTTCAATTTATAAATAAGTTATTGTTGGTGTTTACAGCCTCATCATAATTTAGTTTTTCATTATGATTATTAAAAAAAAAAAATGATCTCCAAATTTTAACTAAAACAAAATGATATGGTGGTAGTGCTGGTTTCACAATCGCTGCTTGGGGCGGGGGAGGTTCAATTCCATAAAGTCAAAAGGGATGTTTAAATTACCAAAAAGTTGATTTAAACATCCAAAAAAAAAAAGAAAAAAACTCTTGGAGGAGGGTGTTATACATCCTATCCTCTCCCCTTTAAAACCGGCTAAATATATACTTGGTTCTTTTTTCTTGAAAAATATGTAAGTCGGAGTTGTATCACAGAAAATACAAATTGGTACGTCAGTTTGAATAGAGATATACCAATATCAAAATTATTGATAAATTAAAAAAAATTCGAGTAATCATCCACTTTGAAGTGTATCGAAAAAACAAAAAGTCATTTTTTGCATTTTCAAGGTCTCTCACCAAGTTTTAAGCTAAGTTCATGAATACCCGCCTCACTCACTGTGTGTATGGGAAAACATATACATACGATTTACCAAAAAGTTGGACATTTGCTAGATTATTGTAAATGGTCTGATACGCAAACATTTGTAAACCTAATCCTCCCCCTTCCTTAAATCAGGTCGGTCGTAATAGCTGTCATTCATTTAAAAACTCAGCTAAAAAAAAACGAGTATAAAATTACATCTAATTAAATTCGAAGTATCGAAAAATCCAAAAAGATGACAACAATTATAATAAAATAAAAATATATATTGAACAATATATCTTAATATAAAAATAAAAATATATAGAAGGCGAAATTTCATCATTAAATGCAATAAAAAAATTCAAAAATATATTACCTGTAAAAAAATTGAAAAACGTGGAATAAAGTTTTTTATTTTAAAAATGAAAACATAAAATATCAAAGTTAATATTTTGCTCCGAGTTCGATAAGTAATTGAATGAATTTATTGTTGGATAAATTATTTACCGAATATCAAGTCGATATTCGATCATTTTTATTTGATGAAACTATAGAGGTTAAGTTTTTGAAATGTTCTTCAGGGTACGCTTGTATGCTTGTATAATCAAGCGTATAGTTCTTCAATGGTAAAACTATCCATTCGGATATCTCTGCTTTGTGGCTAAGCGTGAATCCGATGCCCATAAAATACAAATTATCGGTCTCCACATCTAGATCCTGCACTGCTTTCATTAAATTTTTTGGGTGATTATTATAATATCCTACCAACTGGTTCAGTGCATTCAGTGCGTTGCCATCTGTACTACTACTGCACTTGATAGATATTAAAATATCAATTTGTAAACTTGTAGTGAGAAAATCTATATTACCTGCGTGTTTTTCTTGATTTTTATCCTCTGTAAAGGTCACATCTTCTTTAAATGCAATGGGAATGCGGCGTAAAACTCTACTGAACCTTCGAGTAATTTCTTGTGCGATAACCTCATCTGATGAAGGATATTGAAATGGTATAAAGTCATAACGTTTCAAAGCTTTAATAAATGTTTTAAAATCTCCATTATCCATTTTTTCCATAAATGTTCTTCTTTCTTCCCAACGAGTATTAAACGAGCTATGTTCAGGAGGTATATATTCTATTACTTCATCTTGAATAGAATCCTTTATCTCTTTGTTAGTATATGTCAGGGTGAATTCATCCTTCTCTTTATCATATTTGTGAATTGTTACGTATCCAAATGTAAATAGGTATATTGGAAAATTGGCGAACAACAACTGATTATAGCATCTTGCTGTAAGTTGCGATGCTTGAATTGAGTAGCCTTTTATAAAGTCATTGACATGCCATTTCTCGCTACATTTATAGAATACTCTTTGTATATGCTGCGCCGTACATGTCTGATACCAATAATTATTGAACCTATTGTTTATTAAGGTTTCTAATGTTGAGATTGGGTTCAAAACATGCGATGATTGGTTGCAGCCTTCTTTATCAAAACAATGTCCGTTATAATGTTCCAATAATTTGCTTAAGGTTATATCTACAGGGTCTTTCGTTTTATTTGATGTAAAATGCTTTACTTTCGCAAATTTTTCTAGGTGTTTCTTCATATTTATTCTTATCTCTTCTTCCGTGAAGCCAAAAGCTCGTGCAAATCTTGTATCATAAGATAAATCAATAAAATTGTTTGCGCCGCATTCTAAAATGCTTATTGGTAGTTTCGATATACCTATCATAAAAGCAAGGCCGAGTTGATCTTCGCAACTTTTCACTTCTGTATAAATGTTTTCAAGCTCTTCTCTTA